>PISX010004803.1:0-63602 GCA_004024625.1 Mellivora capensis | reverse complement strand
TAACCAAATCAGAAGAGATCCCAAATCATGGGGAGAAGAAAGGGGATAAAAAGAAGTTGAAAAAAATTTAAAAAAAAAAAATATATATATATATATATATCCACACATACATATACGTATATATATATACACTAGACTGGTGAATAGAACAGAGCCACCCACTTGATTTTGGGTTTATTTTAGTCTCTTTGAAGAAACTATCTCCTAAAATTTTAAAGAAGGAAAAACTTACATATATATATAAAAATTAGGGCAAACACAATGAAGGGATGGGATATGACTTAAAGATGAAAATTTAAAAAAAATATAAAAAAAGGATTTTATAAGATAAATTCATTGAGAAAAGAAAGAACAAGAAAGTGGAGAGAATTTGCTCAGGCTGGAGACTAGAACAAAGCCTTGTGCTAGACTTATTGTATATTTTGATCTATTAGAAGAAGTTGTATCCCATATATTTTTAGAAGAAAAAAACCCTATATGTATACAAAAAATAAATTTAAATACAATGCAGATAAAATATGACTATAATAATGAAGGTTCAAAAGAGGTGTTTTTTTTTTTTTTTAAGAAAAGTATTGTTAAGATAAACGAGTTAAAAAACGTTAAAGGAGAAAAGAGTAAGTGTTAAAAAAATTAGAACAAGGGGCATCTGGGTGGCTCAGTGGGTTAAATCCTCTGCCTTCCGCTCAGGTCATGATCTCAGGGTCCTGGGATTGAGCCCCATGTTGGGCTCCCTGCTCAGCAGGGAGCCTGCTTCCTCCTCTCTCTCTGCCTGCCTCTCTGCCTGCTTGTGATCTCTGTCAAATAAAAAAATAAAATCTTTAAAAAAAGTTAGAATAAGAAAAAAATAAAATTAAAAAAATTTAATCAACTTTGCAAAGCTAAAGAATCATGAGGAGAAAGCCATGAATTCCATGGTTTGCTTTCCCCTCCTCTGGAATTCTGCTGTTCTCCTTGATCTGTGAGCTTGGTCTTGGCTGGATGTTCTTGCTGATCTTCTGGGGGAGGGGCCTGTTGTAGTGATTCCCAAGTGTCTTTGCCCAAGGCAGAATTGCACTGCCCTTTCCAGGGGCTGAGCTAAGTAATCTGCTCAGGTTTGCTCCCAGGAGCTTTTGTTCTCTGAACGCTTTCCTTTCTGTAGAGCTCTGGAGAAGGGGAATGAAAATGGCAGCCTCCCTATCTCTGGCTCATGGGAGCCAAAAGCTCGGGTGCCCCACTCCTCAATGAGCCCTCAGAGAAAAGCACTTAATCACTCCCATCTCCCTGGTCTCCAACCTTGCTCTGAGGTCACCCGGCCTGTGATCAAGCATTTCTGTTTCTGGCACACAGCCCTGTTTGGAGTCTCCAAACCCAGCTCCACCATCCTCCCTTTTACATATATTTTTGACAACACTTGTTATTTCTTATTTTTGATAGAATTATAAACTTGTATTTACAAACTTATTTGCCATTTCTATAGATCCGAGATCCTATAGATCGGAGTTTCCACCTCATGTTATTTATTTTTTCAGTTTGAAGAAAACGTTAATTTCTTTTTATTTATTTATTTTAAAAGATTTTATTTATTTATTCGAAAGACAGAGATCACAAGTAGGAAGAGAGGCTGGCAGAGAGAGAGAGGAGGAAGCAGGCTCCCTGCTGAACAGAAAGCCTGCTGAGGGGCTCAATCCCAGGACCCTGGGATCATGACCTGAGCTGAAGGCAGAGGCTTGAACCCACTGAGCCACCCAGGTGCCCCAAGAAAACCTTTATTATATGAAATAGTAGAGATCTTAGAGTAGCAAATCCTTTCACTGTTCATTTATCTGAAAAAGTCCTTATTTTCATTGGACCTATAATTCAGTATTGAGAGGCTTTGTTCATTGAGGATTCTGAGTCTCTAATTTGATGATCTTCATCATAATTGGAAAACTTGGGCTGTTATTTCTTTAAACATTTTCTGCCCCATTTTTTAACTTCCCATTCTGAGACCTAAATTGTACATATTTTCAAATTTTTAATGTTGTTCTATAGGTCCCTCCAACTCTTTCACTTTCTATTAAATTGTTGTTTCTCTCTGTTTTTCAAATTGGATTTATTTTCCTACTAGGTTGTATTTAAACTTATTGACCTTTCTTCTTCTCTAACTATGCTAGTGCTAAGCCCATACAGTGATTTTTTTCATTTCAGTTATTTTACTTTTTAGTTATTTCCACTTGACTCTTTTCTATAGACCCCATTTCTTTTTTTTTCTAAGTATATTGTTATTTATTTTTAAATAAAATGAACTGCTTATTTATTAACCTGAAGTGTGACACAAAGCCGATTAAAATGACCCAATAAGCAGCCTATTTTCTAGCTTATGGTACACACACACTTTTTTATTTTTTTAAATTTTATTTTATTTTTTTTTCAGTGTTCCAAAATTTATTGTTTATGCACCACACCCAGTGCTCCATGTAATACATGCCCTCTGTAATACCCACCACCAGGCTCACCCAACCCCTTAGTCCCCTCCCCTCCAAAAAACCTCAGTTTTTTTCTCAGAGAGCACAGTGTCTCATGGTTTGTCTCTTCCTCCGATTTTCCCCCAATCACTTTGAATTGCTCTTCATTAAATTCATATTTTTTAAAAGTTTCAATATATTTTACCTTCAATATGTTTTAAAGCCTTTGTTAAATCCAATATTGAGGTGGCTTCAAAGCCAATGCCTGCTTTCTGCTTGTTCATGGCTCACATGGCCATTTTTTTTCTTTTTGGGCCTGTCTCAACTTTTCAATTTTTAATAGTTACTTCTAATTTTATCTTTTCTCTGCATTTATTACTGAGCTATGGTGAGAAACTTTAGGTAAAAGTAAAACTTTTTTCATTTTTTCTTCACTCCATATCTACATGAAGCAAAAGCCAAATTCAGACAGATAAGTATAGTCACATTTTCTATCACAACCCAGACACATGTACCTCTTCTTTCTCTAACATCCATGCTTCTGGAAATTCCCTTCTGATGAGATGGAGGTTTACTTAGATGACTTCCGTAAAGAGCAGTCAAAAGTGCCACAGGCTACCTTTCTCAACCAGGACAATCTCTCTCAATGGTCCCAGCAGATTAAAGGCCATGCTCTTTTGTCTGATTTGTTTGTTGTTGTTGTAGTTTTAATTAATTTTTTAAATTATATTTTTATTATTATGTTCCATTTGAATCTTACTTTTGCTCAAGCCTCCCTAAGAAATACTTGGACATTGATAAATCATTTTTAAGCATCTTACTTATATCTATAGAAATCCTGTTTTGTTTTGTAAAGTCTTTTGTTTTTTGTTTTTTGGTTTTTTTTTTGAGAAAGAGATTAAGAGAACAAGTGTGATTGCACATAATGAAAGTGAAGGTAAGGAAATTGGATGTGACCAGGAGGAGGAGCAGAGGGAAAGAGAGAGAAGCAGATTGAGCTAAGCCCAGAGCCTGATGTGGGGCTCAATTCCACAATCCTGAGATCATGACTTGAGCCAAAACCAAGAGTCAGACACTCAATCAACTGAGCCTGAGGCCTGCAATTTTTAACTGCTTATTTATTAACTTGAAATGTGACACAAAGCAGATTAAAATATCCCAATAAGCAGCCTATTTTCTAGTTTATGGTACATACACACTCTCTCCACAAACATGTTAGCTGCATCTGAATTTGTTGTTGAAACCAAGGGCTTGGGGAAGGGGCCCCTTTGATTATCCATGTGGCTTTACTGTCATGTTCTCCAAGTCATCAGCTGTCTGGCCCTCTGGCAATTTCAGGCTTTTGCTCTTCCCTGAAGCAGTGCACACTGCTGGGCCACTAGTATTCTTTCAGCCGCCTCTGATCTTAATCCCTTTTGCTCCAGGTTCCTGGGGACTTTTTGCTTCTTCCAGAAAATTTTCAGTTTGGAATTCAGATTCATCTCCCTTGCTCCTCCACCCAAAGTGTTGGCCATGAAGAAAATGATTGAAGTGAGTTACAAATCATTTCACTTATTCTGCTAAATATTTTCCTAACAGTCAAGTCATATTGATGTACAAATACAGCAACACCCACAGGTGTAAATCTTTTGAATGTTATATAGCCATTTATTTTATTTTTTTAAGATTTTTTATTTACTTATTTGACAGAGAGAGAAAGAGAATGGGCACACAAGCAGGGGAGTGGCAGGCAGAGGGAGAAGCAGGCTCCTGGATGAGCAAGGAGACCAATGTGGGGCTCAATCCCAGGACCCTGGGATCATGACCTGAGTCGAAGGCAGATGCTTAACCAGCTGAGTCACCCAGGGGTCCTTATATATCCATTAGAACCCACTGACAATCTATGAATAAAATCAATGGTTCATGTTGAAACTCAGGTACAGTGTGTTATGAGAGCAAGATTCAATGCTCATGCTGATCTGGTTCACAGATAATGTCATCCCTACAGTCACTCTCAAACCACATACTTCTTTCTCATGATGTCTTTAGTAACTAGCTCAGGAACACTGCTCTTGGTGACATACTCCCCTTCCTCAGAACTTCTGGCTTTGTCTGGCACCATCAGGGGCGGTTCATCATCCAGCATGCTCTAAATCTTTTAGTTCACATAATAAACATGATGCTTAATAATGATTAAAGGAAACTATCATTGAAACCCTGGTTATATCTGATTTCAAAGACCGGCCTCCATTTTACTGAATAGTTAAAAAAAAAGGGGGGGATGCAATATGTATTTAACACTGTAAATTGGCAGCTTATATAGTAGGGCTGAACAAACCTCCCACTTCTGCAAAGAAACCAAACAAAACCACTTTATTGTGTGTCATCTATGGGTGTTAATACTGCCTTCTTCTCAGTGGATGCCTCAAGAGTGCTTTGCTAACGGTTAACTTACAAAGTGGTTGCACTGGATACTCTGGGAAAATGATTTTACATCTTTTGCTCTCTATTGAACTAATTATTGATTTCAACAAGTAAAGGACAGCTTCTCATTTTAATTCCTTCTAAAGGTCTACCTCTCATTAATTCAGTTTTCTTTCTCCTTTAACTTTATATATATTCACCACCAACATTACTTCTAGTGACAATAACCTGAGCCATCCCTGTCTACTTAGTTTCATGTGGGTTAAAAGAGGGTCTGGTTAGAATATGGATAGTTTAATCAGTTCATTCTCACTCTTAAAAAACTCAAATGTCATGGTTTGTTGAAAGCAGTTTGGTCATATAACTACAATATAAAAATGATAGTGTGTTAAACTTATAAATACAGATTGTCATAAGGATTTCTAGATGACTTAATTCATTTGCTTTAATTCTAAAATACAGTTTTCTTTTTATAATGTCTTAAGTTCTATATTTTTATTTGAACAGTTTCCCTATAAATCCATCCTACTAACAACAACAACAAAAACATCTCTCATTGTTTAGTTACATTTCCCCAAGGCTTTGCAATTGAGAACATAATTCTCTTGAAGTATAACCACTGCATCCTATCCTAATATCAACAGGAACAAGAACTTAGTCTTAGAGAGATGGTAAATATAGTCCTTTGATCGTAATACCCACTTCAAACCAGGAACCAGAAGGTCAAAACATTACTGCATGTTTGTTTAAATTTGTTCAATTCTAATAGCTGAACCACTTCTCTTCCTGAATCCACAGTCCAGAATTTCAGGAAGCCAAGCAAGAAAATGCCTTGAAAAGCCCCTTTTACCTTTTGCAATGAAAATCCTTCCCTAGTCCAATCAAAAATCTAATTTAGAACAGGAAGTGTGAAAATGAGAATCTGAAGAGGAAAATTAAACCAGTTGCTCAAGTCATCTGGAAAGTAAAGCTATATTGGTGATTGCACATAATGAAAGTGAAGGTAGGGAAATTGTATACTGGGTACCAAAGAGGAGCTGTCTGTGAGAATTAAAGCTCCATATGCAGGTAGTAAATGTATGGTTGCAAATAGCACCCTTCTTTTAATAGGAAAGAAGAATTAGCTACCTACATCTAATAGGTACACTACATATAGAAATCCAGGCTTCAAAATAAAATGATAAAGAGTTAAAATGATAATAATGTTGCAAGAAATAGCAGAAATTGACTAATAGAAAGGGGAAGGCAGAGAAGTGTGGGGCCAAAATCAACAGTAACTAAAATATGAGTCAAAATAACAATAAGGATGGACTGTGCCTTGGGAACATGCTATAAATAATAGAGGAACAACATAGAAATTTGAAAGGTAGTCTGGAGGTACACAAGCTGCATTGGTTCTGTAGGACAAAAAGAAAATCTTTTAAGGCTGGTTGAAGGGGAGAAGCAGATGGAAAAAATAGAATATGCCTTTGGGGGAAAAAAATTAGCAAGCAGTGTAGAATACTTGGGGTTTTAAAGTGAGCAACTTTAACCTAATCTCAATGACTTGGGCAAGTTTTAATATAATGTGTCTCATTTCTCTCACTTGTAAAATAAAGATGATACTAATGACAATCTCAAATGTTTGTGTTTTTTCAGTGTTAGCTGAATTACATTTTATAATGCATGTGAAAAAAGACTAGCCAAAGTTAACTAATGGAACTCTGTCTCTTTACCATAAGGTATGTGTGTACATTACTATGCTATAGATAACTTAATCTAGCTCATGCTAGTTCACAATGTGTTGATTGGTAAATGATGCTTTAATAGAATTTTATTGTTCCTACATCTTAGAAAGATTATTAATGTAAATTTCTCAAACTGAAAGGCGAAAACATTGATAAATAAAATGCTGGACATTGAATAACTAATAAATGTCATGATATTAGAGAATCAGGTTAGACTATTTTTGTTTTTGTTAAGAATTTATAATTTACCTTGAGAAAATAACACTGACATGCTGCATGGAATTCTAGAATGTTCCAGTTGACCTGACAGTGCTTTCCATCTAAGCAGGTATCCACAAGAAGCCAAATTTCAACCAAAAGTTTAGTGATCATAGAACTGTACAAGGGCAAGCACTGTCTGATTACAGTACATGAGGGTTAACCAGGATGCCCTTAACATTCCCCTCAGCCTGACTAAACTTTTAACAGACCTTTTCCTGACTATAGGCCCCTTCCTTTTCTTGGAGCACTTACTTTTGAAAAAAGTTGCCATTGTAAAATCTTTCTCTGCTCCATTGATTTGTAAATCTTCTATAACGGAGGAATGACTTTCTCAAGAACCCAGGAGACATTTCTTTGACTGTAAGTACCTTGAAAGTTAATGCACCTATCTCTCAGCCTATGTGGAAGGATAGAAGCCTAACTTTGATAAATGGCAACTAGCAAATCAGATTACCTAATCACATTGACCAGTCTCTACACAGTGCCTCCAGTACTTTTCTACTACCTCACCCAGTGCTTAAAAACACTTCCACATTGTTTTTTTTTAATTAAATTTAATTTTTTTCAGTGTTCCAAAATTCATTGTTTATGCACCACACCCAGTTTTCCATGCAATACATGCCCTCCTTAATATCCATCACCAGGCTCACCCAACCCCTGAACCCCCTCCCCTCCAAAACCCTCAGTTTGCTTCTCAGAGTCCACAGTCTCTCATGGTTTGTCTCCCCCTCTCATTTCCCCCAACTCACTTCTCCTCTCCATCTCCCAATGTCCTCTGTGTTATTCCTTATGCTCCACAAGTAAGTGAAACCATATGATAATCGACTCTCTCTGCTTGACTTATTTCACTCAGCATAGTCTCCTTCAGTCCTGTCCATGTTGATATAAAAGTTGGATATTCATCCTTTCTGATGGAGGCACAATAATATCTTCTTTATCCATTCATCTGTTGAAGGGCATCTTGGTTCTTTCCACAGTTTGGCAACTGTGGCCACTGCTGCTATGAACATTGTGTTACAGATAGCCCTTCTTTTCACTACATCTATATTCTTTGGGGTAAATACCTAGTAGTGCAATTGCAGGGTCATAGGGTAGCTCCATTTTTAACTTCTTAAGGAATCTCCACTCTGTTTTCCAAAGTGGCTGCACCAACTTGCATTCCCACCAACAGTGTAAGAGGGTTCCCCTTTCTCCACATCCTCTCCAACACTTGTTGTTTACTGTCTTGTTAATTTTGGCCATTCTAACCAGTGTAATGTGGTATCTCAATGTGGTTTTGATTTGAATCTCCCTGATGGTTAATGATGTTGAACATTTTTTCATGTGTCTGTTAGCCATTTGTATGTCTTCTTTGGAGAAGTGTTTGTTCATGTCTTCTGCCCATTCTTTGACATGATTGTCTGTCTTGTGTGTTTTGAGTTGGAGGTGTTCTTTACAGATCTTGGATATCAGCCCTTTGTCTGTAGTGTCATTTGCGAATATCTTCTCCCATTCCGTGGGTTGCCCCTTTGTTTTGTCGACTGTTTCCTTTGCGTGCAGAAGCTTTTGACCTTGATGCAGTCCCAAAAGTTCATTTCTGCTTGTTTCCTTTGCCTTTGGGGACACGTCTTGAAAGAAATTGCTGTGGCTGGTGTTGAAGAGTTTACTGCCTATGTTCTCCTCTAGGATTTTGATAGATTCCTGCCTGACACTGAGGTCTTTTATCCATTTCAAGTTTATCTTTGTGGATTGTTTAAGAGAATGGTCAAGTTTCACTCTTCTATACATAGCTGTCCAATTTTCCCAGCACCATTTATTGAAGAGACTGTCTTTTTTCCACTGGATATTTTTTCCTGTTTTGTCGAAGGTTATTTGACCATAAAGTTGAGGGTCCATATCTGGGCTCTCTACTCTGTTCTACTGGTCTATGTGTCTGTTTTTGTGCCAGACCATGCTGTCTTGGTGATCACAGCTTTGTAGTAAAGCTTGAAATCAGGCAACATGATGCCCCCAGTTTTGTTTTTCTTTTTCAACATTTCCTTGGCAATTCGGGGGTCTCTTCCGGTTCCATACAAATTTTAGGATTGTTTGTTCCAGCTCTTTGGAAAATGCTGGTGGAATTTTGATTGAGATGACATTGAAAGTATAGATTGCTATAGACAATATAGACATTTTAACAATGTTTATCCTCTGATCCATGAGCATAGAATGGTCTTCCATCTTTTTGTGTCTTCTTCAATTACTTTCATGAGTGTTATGTAGTTCCTTGAGTAAAGATCCTTTACCTCTTTGGTTAGATTTATTCCCAGGTATCTTATGGTTCTTGGTGCTATAGTAAATGGAATCAATTCTCTCTTTTCCCTTTCTATATTTTCATTGTTAGTGTATAAGAAAGCAACTGATTTATGTACATTGATTTTGTATCTGTACACTGAATTGCTGTATGAGTTCTAGTAGTTTGGGGTGAAGTCTTTTGGGTTTTCTATATAAGATATCATGTCATCTGTGAAGAGAGAGAGTTTGACTTCTTTGTGAGTTTGAATACCTTGTATTTCTTTTTGTTGTCCGATTGCTGTTGCTAGGACTTCTAGTACTATGTTGAACAACAGTGGTGAGAGTGGACATCCTTGTCATCTTCTTGATCTTAAAGGGAAGGCTGTGAGCTTTTCCCCATTGAGAATGATATTCACTGTGGGTTTTTCACAGATATATTTTATGAAGTTGAGGAATGTTCCTTCTATCCCTATAATTTGAACGGTCTTAATCAGGACCATTTGCTGTATCTTGTCAGATGCTTTTTTCCTTCCATACTTTTTCATGTGGTTGAGTTTCAGTTTCAAAACATTGTGGTCTGAGAATATGTAGGGAATAATCTCAATCTTTTGGTATCAGTTGAGCCCTGATTTGTGACCAAGTATGTGATCTATTCTGGAGAAAGTTCCATGTGCGCTTGGGAAGAATGAGTATTCTGTTGTTTTAGGGTAGAATGTTCTGTAGATATCTATGAGGTCCATCTGGTCCAATGTGTCATTCAATGCCCTTGTTTCTTTCTTTCTTTCTTTCTTTTTTAAGACTTATTTATTTATTTGACAGAGAGAGAGATCACAAGTAAGCAGAGAGGCAGGCCAGGGGTGGGGGGAGGGGAAGCAGGCCCCCTGCTGAGCAGAGAGCCCAATGCAGGGCTTGATCCCAGGACCCTGAGACCATGACCTGAGCCAAAGGCAGAAGCTTGACCCACTGAGCCACCCAGGTGCCCCAATGCTCTTGTTTATTTATTGATTTTCTGCTTGGATGATCTGTCTATTACTGAGAGTGGCATGTTAAGATCTCCTACTATTAATGTATTCATATCAATATGATTCTTCATCTTGATTAACAGTTGGCTTATGTAGTTGGTTGCTCCCATATTGGGGGCATAAATATTTATAATCGTTAAATATTCTTGATGGATAGATCCTTTAAGATGATATAGTGTCCTTCTTTATCTCTAACTACAGTCTTTAGTTTAAAATCTAATTAATCTGATATGAGAATCACTACCCCAGCTTTCTTTTGAGGCCCATTGGCATGAAAGATGCTTCTCCATCCCTTCACTTTCAGTCTGGATGTATCTTTAGGTTCCAAATGGGTCTCTTGTAGACAGTATATGGACAGTTCTTATCATTTTATCCAGTCTGCAACCCTGTGTCATTTTATGGTAGCACTTAGGCCATTCACATTGAGAGAAATTATTGAAAGATACATTTTTATTGGCATCATGTTGCCTGTGAAGTCCTTGTTTCTATAGATTGTCTCTGTAAGTTTCTGTTCTATGTCACTCTTGGGTTCTTTCTTCTTTTATGGAACCCCCCCTTAATATTTCTTATAGTGCCAGCTTGGTGGTAACATACTCTTTTAAACCTTGCCGGTCTTGGAAGCTCTTTATCTCACCAGCTATTTTGAATGTCAACTTTGCTGGATAACGTATTCTTGGCTGCATGTTCTTCTCATTTAGTGCCCTTAATATGTCTTGCCAGCCCTTTCTGGCTTGCCAGGTTCCTGTGGACAGGTCTGACGTTATTCTGATGGACCTTCCTCTGTATGTAAGGAATTTCTTCCCCCTAGCTGCTCTCAAGATCTCCTGTCCAAAATTATGATTCATCAGTTTAACAGTCAGGTATCTCAAGGTCTTTTTAGATTATATGATCTTGGGGGAGGATGATCTTTCTGTCTCTAGGACATGAACACTGGTTCCATTCCCCAGATTGGGAGAATTTTCATCAAGAATTTGTTCAACTATATCTTCTAGTCTTCTTTCTTTCTTCTCCCCTTCAGGGATCCCAGTAATTCTGATGTTAGAATGTTTCATGGCATCATTTATTTCCCTAATTCTGCTTTCATTTTTCTAAGCTCTTTCTTCCATGCCTCCTCCTGATCCTTTTTCTCTATCAGTTTGTCCTCTAGATCACTAATTCTATCTTCTGCCTCAATTACCCTAGCTGTTAGAGTATTTAGATTAGATTGGATCTCATTGATAGCATTTTTCATTTCTTTCATTTCTGCCCTTAGAAATTCCATGTTGTCACTAATGGTTTTCTCCAACCTAGCCATTGCCTGGATAATTGTTACCCTGAATTCCCTTTCTGGCATACTGTTTATGTCCATATCCAGTAGTTCTGATGGAGAGGACACAGTCTCTGAATTTTTCCTCTGTTGGGTATTCCTCATCCTAGTCATCTTGGTGAGAGGTGGTTGAGGGGATGTGTAGCTGAATATATCAACTGCAATCCAGGCAAGGTGCACCCTGAAATGCTTCTGAGCAATTGAAAGTCACCACTAAAAAGAAAAAAAAAAAAGAGAGAGAGAGAGAGAGAGAAAGAGAGAGAAAGAGAGAAGACCCAGCCAGAATGGGCCCCAAAGATAAGCTTCATAAGGTATACAAACAAAAACGGACAAACTAAAAGATGGACAAAAGTAAATGACAAGAAAAAAAAAAAGAACCCAGCCAAAATGAACCACAAGAATAAGATTTATATAATCTTATATATTATATATATACAGAATACAAACAAATACACAGAAACACTGACAGAAGAAAAAGATAGGAGGGTGGTTATAAATCCTCGATGTTGGCAAGGAAGGTTATTTTGATTCTTCCTGGGTGTATCTTGATATGTTTGTTAAAGGACTCAACTTTCCATACATAAAGGAGATTAAAATTCATTTATATATAGGGGTAGTATTGATTAGGGAAAGGGGATTTCCTTGAAGCTTATATCCATATGTATATTAAAAAAATAGAAAAGAAAAACACAGGTATATGTATGAAAAAAAGTTTAAGTTAAAAGGTTCTTATGGAATATGTTGTCTTGAACCTCTAGCTATAATGGTAAGAAGGTTAAAAAAATTAAATAGAACAAGAATAGTGAGAATGAATTAAAAATAAAAGGCGTATCTATGAAATATTCAGGTTTTAGGGTAATACTGGGAGCTTAATATCTTTTTCCCCCCGATATTGAGGTTTTACAGGCTTATAGGGACCCTGTGGTGGTTGTCCTCCTGTTCTTTTGGCTGGCTTTCTGGGGGAGGGGCCTGCCGCATTGTTTTTCAGGCAGTCCTGCTTGGGTTGAGTCCTCCTGCTCCCTATCAAGGGGCTGGGCTCTGTGGAAACTGGTTTTTTAGGCTTTTGTTCTCTGGAGATTTTTGTTCTTTAGTGGCTTTTTGCAGCTTTTGGAGGTGTAGTGAAAAGCAAACTGCACCCAGTCCTCTGTCCCAGAGAGAAGCCTCAGTCTGCTCTCCTCTAGGTGGTCTAGAACACACAGACTCCTCTCTGCAAACTCCACTGAGACGTGCAACCTCCCATAGGCAGGGCATGTCCCCAGCCACCGTCTCAGGGGTCGCCCAAAGAGCCCACTTGTCTCTGCAGCCCCTGTGCCACTAAAACTGCAATTGATATTGGTCCAGGGAGCCTGCTTCTGGTGGCTGTCTTTGCCGGGACTGCTGTCTGGGGTCCAGATGTCATGGTTTTGCTGGTTGCCACCGTCCAAGAGATCCTGACCAGAGATTGTGAACTGAGTTCCTTTAAGCCAGGCCTGGGAGTGTTCAGACCCTTAGCTGGGCCCAGAGACCCCTGGCTAGTGACTGCAGGAGCTGTCAAGTGTGGGTGGGGAGAGCAGTTCAGACCCCAGTTGTACAGTGAGCAGAGTTCAAAATGCTGTGGTTCTAGAGAGCGCAGGCTGGCACCCACACCAGACTCCCTCATGTGGGGGCGGGAATGAGCCCAGCCCACTGGTGGTGAGAGCTGCACAATCGGAGGGCGGGGGGATCCTCTGGTACCAGAAACTGGAGACCCCACTGCCACACTCTCTCTAGCATAGGTGGTTGCTGGCAGTGGCTGTCCTGAGTCTTTGGACTTAGGCCCATGTCCATGACTGCCCGATTCTACCAGCTGCCCCTTAAGATCTTTTGCTCTTTTTGAGTATTTTAAATGAGACTCCAGGTTAATGCTGGTCCCCAATCACAGCGCACTTTTGTATTAGGGCATTACTTTCTAGGGGCTCACCTCTGGTGGTTCTCTCCCCCTTTGGTTTATCCTCCCATGTCAGTCCAAGCATTCCCACTCTGCTTTTCCTCTCCACTGGTGTCTTCTGCCCCCCACAGAGATCTAGATGTGTATAATCCTACATCTCAGGCTGATTTCATGGGTGTTCAGAGTGTTCTGGTAGATAATTATCTCACTTTAGGGGACTGGTTGAAACACGGTCTCCTAGTTCTCTGCCATTTGTCCCTTCTCCCTCCCATATTTTGTTTCAACAAAATTGAATTCAGTCTCTCTTGCAACAGTCTTGATTTTTATGATCTCTACTGTGAGAGATCATAGATCACAAAGCGAGATTGCTTATTTAACCTATCCAGTAAAATCTGTCTTTTACAGA
Source organism: Mellivora capensis (assembly GCA_004024625.1). Classification (NCBI taxonomy): domain Eukaryota; kingdom Metazoa; phylum Chordata; class Mammalia; order Carnivora; family Mustelidae; genus Mellivora; species Mellivora capensis. Next base: position 49,892 of record PISX010004803.1, on the reverse strand, counting down.
ACTGAGAGCTTGATCTATACAGCTTCACATGTCAGGGCCCTCCCTCCCTCCCTTGGCTTATGTTTTTATTCACTACTGCTAACCTCTGATTCCTCCCCCCTCATCAGTACTTCTCAGCCCTGGTTATTTGAATAATCTGAGGAGTAATTAAGACTATTGATGACTGGGTCCAATCATAGAGCCAGATTTAATTGATCCAAGGTGGGGCTGGGACATTGTTTTTGTTTAAAATTACCCCAGACTATAGTAATTGACAAGACTAAGAAGTACTTTTCCAGAGAATAAGACTTTTTCTATCACATAGTATTCTTTAAAGATGTAAAATAAAATTGATAAGATTCTCATTTACCAAATTAGATCGCCTACCCTTCCTGCCATTCCTGGGCGATAGGTAGTTTACCTTGATTGCAGAATTGGGAGTTCTTAAATACTTCAGTCATATATTTATTGATAACCTCTAGATGCTTCTACTGTAGAGACAGATGGCATTCATTATGCCCAGATTTTTATATTTAAAAACAACTTTAAGTTCTAAAATGCGATAGTAGAACACAAAGTTGACCCTCTTTTATTTGACGAATTCTATTTTAGCTTTTCAAATATCATTAAAAGTGTTACAGTCTCCAGAACTGCTTCCAATGCCCTAGTGCTGTTCATAGATGGCACCATTGGCATCACCTGAGAGCTTGGTAGAACTGAGGAATCAGAGAACACAACTGGAGGTACCAAATTAGAATGATTTAGAAAAACAAGATAATTGTGACCACTCCTGTGTGCTCTCAGAACAAACTGGGTTTCCTACAAACCTAGCTGTTATCACAAGAAGTAACTCTGGCTTACATGCTTGCCACTGTCACTGAAAAGTAAGTCATTTGACAGTAGAGACTATATATAAGTGCTTTTTGTATTGCTAGTGCCCAGCACAATCCTTGGTGTTTAGTGGGTATTCTTAGTCTTCTTAATTACTCCTCTTTAATTCCATTTCCTTTTCAATCCCATTCTTAGAATCATATAAGTAATATGTTATTATTTTAGTTGATGTTAGTCACATGGAAAAGGTATAAAATTTAAAAAAAAGAAAAAAATAAGCTTTTAATCCCTCTAAAACAACTTGTTATTTCTAAAAACAGTCCTCCATTTACTTTATATATTTGAATAGTTGAGTTCATGATATGGATACAGTTTTGAATGCTATTTTTCTTATGCAATATTATAAAATAAACATTTTCCATGCTGCTACTTACTTTTCAAAACCATTTTTTAATATTATTTAATAATTTCAATGGCTATTTTAGGCTATTTAAATTATGACCCAGCACATTTCTCTTAACCTCAGCTGCCAGTCAGTACATGCACTCCCTCTGCTCCAGCCACACTGGTTTACTGCTGTTTTTGAATTCCTACGGTTCTAATTTTTCTGAAGCAATGATTTCCATCTAATGCCTTCCCTGAATAGCTAAATAAATAAAAATCCTACCTTTTTTCTATGACTCAAATGCAAAGTCTGTAAAATTTGCTCTTGAAAATCTCAAAAGGTGTCTCTTCAAACTCTTATCACTTGCTGTTTTTTTTAATTGCTATTATAGGATTTGTCACATATGCTAATATTATCTTCTACTTAGAGCTACTATTTTATCCACAAGAAAATTTAAGAAACATGCCCAAAATTATCATTATTATATTATTTTTATATTTATAATTTATAAAGACTTGCTCATAGGAAATACTAAGACTCTTTTTAGCTTTATTGAAGTATGTTTAACATACAAAATTCCACATTTAATGTATATATTTAGATGAGTTCTGACTTATGCATATGCCTGTGACCTCATTAACATAATAAATTTATCCATCAACTCCAAAAGATTTCTGTGCTGGTTCTTTTTTTTTTTTTTTGGACTCTGGTAGTAGCAGCAAAAGCACAGGCAGCAGAGGTGAAAAATAGATAAGACTACATTAAACTAAAACCTTTTGCACAGCAAAGGAAACAGTCAAAAAGACAACCTATATAATGGGATAAATATTTGCAAACCACATATCTGATAAAGAGTTAATTTTGAAAATATATAGAGGACTCCTACAACTCTATAGAAGAGAAACCAGTTAAAAATGGTTTGAAGGACTTGAATAGACGTTTCTCCAAAGAAGACATTCAAATGAAGAACAGGTATATGAAAGGGGATCAGCATCACTAATTATCAGATAAATGCAAATCAAAACCCTAATGAGAGATCGCCTCAAACCTGTAGACTGGCTATTATAAAAACAAAAACAAAACCACAAGAGATAACAAGAGTTGGTGAGAATATAGAGACACAGGAACACTCGTACACTGTCGGTGAAAATACCAAATAGTATAGCCTCAATGGAAAACAGTATGGAGTTTCCTCAAAAAAATTAAAAATAGAAATACCAGATGATCCAGCAGTCCCACTCCTGGGTTCCTCAGACAGAAGTTTGTTTTTCAAAGTTTTTCAATGTTCTCTTTCATTTGTGTGGAATATTCTTCCTTCAGATATTTACATGGTTTCTGCTGTTAATTTTTTAAGGTCTCTGTCACATGGTGCGTTTTTAGACTTGCTTCCTTTTGCCATTCCCTTTCCCTTCTTTCTCTTCTCGTTATTTTTTAAATTGCTTTGTTGGCACTTATTATAAAAGAATGTGAAATTTTATGGTATGTGTTTATTTAGTTTCAGTCTTCTCCACTAATATATAAGTACTTTGAAGGTAATGATCTGGTCTGTCTGGTTCACTTTTTTAAAAATATTTTATTTATTTATTTGCCAGACGGAGATCACAAGTAGGTGGGGAGGGGGCGGGGAGGGGGAGGGAAGCAGGCTCCCTGCTGAGCAGAGAGCCCAATGCAGGGCTCCATCCCAGGACCCTGGGATCATGACTGGAGCTGAAAGCAGAGGCTTTAACCTGTTGAGCCACCCAGGCACCCCTGTCTCGTTCACTTTTTAGAACAGTTTGTGGCACATAGCCTATCAATAAATATTTATGGAATGAATGAAAGAATGGATATGATAATTCACATACATTTGCACTCTGTTAATCCAGTGTTTTCTGATACAAGGAACTATAATTTTATGTTAGAATTTGTACATGAATCACAATCCTGTTTTCAAAACTGAATATATGAAAAAAAATTAGTAAATTCTTCCCCAATTTAATTTGGCTGTATAAGCACAAAGCCACTTTAACAAAGACAACCAGGGAGAAACCAAGAAGTTAAATCTGCTTATAATATCTAAGGACCATAAGAGCTCTGGAAATGATTTTCCTGTCTCTTTCCTACTCTCTTTTCACTTTCTCCATCAATTCTTCTGACTGGGAATATGAGCCATTCATTAAGGCAAAGTACAGGTAGATGTACCATTGCAATGATATATCATGCTAAGACCAGGCTTTTGTGTTTATGTGTTTTAAGGGATGGGCACATGGGAATAGAGCCCTGGAGTAGATATAGATGTTAGAGATTTCCAGGCCTGGTGGACTCTTCCAAACACATTTCTATGGTTTATTATTTTCATAACATTTCCCAGTTTACCAGATCGGAGTATAAAACTTCAGTGTTGAAAACTTTAGAAGCTTCTGCTTTATAAATGAATCTTCTATCCCCCTCAGAATGCTTTTTGGGGTGAAAAGAAAAAAATAAAGTTAAATTGATCCATACAAATTCTAATACCATTCCAGAGCATTACTTACGTATATATCTCTAGCAATATTCCTGGAATGCCACCTGAAAGGAATCAGATGGCTAATACCAGTTTGTATCAGCAACCTTAAACAAGAAAAAATACACTGTTGGATAGTCAGATATCTAGAATACTAAAATAGATTCAAGTGAATGTGACACAGACACCCCAAACACACAACATAAATTTATCGTGGTCTAAAGCACTCATTTTTAGAACCGCTAAACTACAGAGTAAAAATAACTAACAAATCTTGTTAGCAGCAATGTGTGCATTATGTCTAATTCCACTTAATGTAAAAAAACCACTGGAATATTTAAAAGGTTATCCTTGACTGTATTTTCCTACTACTTAAAATGGAAATGATGATAGCATAATGTAGGTAACAGGTGAGGTCATTCCTGAGGCTAAACTCCAATTGTGTTTTTTTGACTGAATTATAAAGGCAGTGTTTATGAGCTGAAACTCAAATAATCCACAGTTTAGTCTCATTTTAAGATCACTAGTGAAGAACTAATCAAATGCTAACTTTTATTCTCAATCACTCTAATTGCACAGGTGATTATAGTCCATTATATGTGCATACTGAAATATAAAGGAAAGAATCACCTGCATTCAATTAATTAACAATTTAAAAATATCCTAGGATTAGTAGTGCCCTTGCTATGTCAATAGATCTGATTGGGTCTCAATTTCTTTAATTTTAGTTATTGTAACTCTCTGCTTTGGGATTCTGAGATTTAAAAAAATCTGGTTAAAAAATAAATGAGAGATTTTCTAATCCAGGGAGAGATAAATGAAGGCATAAGACTAAAAAGCACTAGAAAATCTGATACCCTCATACATTAAAGTATAATAATAAATACTATATTTTCAGGATATAAATTCACATGACCCCCAGCTAAGGGTTATGAGAAAAAATTCTTTTGGCACATTCTCTGTCTTTAGAACTTCACACCTTAAGATAAACACAGGAATGAAATTAAGTATGGAAAAGACATACCAGCTGCAGAATAAAACTCTTAAATAATTACATACATAAACAGACATATGATACCTTCAGGTCAGAGGAGAAAAGAAGAAAATTGAAGAAGTATAGAAAATTTAAAAAATTTCATCATTATTTTGACTTTTAAAAATAATGATTCTATTAGTGATTAAACTGAGTTGGCTGAATAACCCAAAAATGATGGATGATGAATAAGAAAAAAAAGTACTCATGAGCAAAAAGCATGCTTTGTTTTATTTAACAAAATTACATAAATATGTTTATATTCTAAACATAACTGACCAAGTTAATGCCTTGAAAATCCAACCACTCAATGACAGAAATATAAAATTTCTTGCCAACCATTTTTACTTTGTGTTGCCAAAGAGAGCACAATTCTTACAAACCATAACTTTAATTTGAAAATTGTTATTTTTTCATTCTAGATACTACAACACAGTTTGCCAGATTTTTATTTAAAATTAATTTTCACGAAGGTTTTCTCCTGGCCTTATTACTGAAGCTCCTAAGAGGCAGATTTATGATGTATTTAAATCTTAACTAATTGAGAGATATAGTTTTTAAACAAAATTTTACAAAATATACATGACCCTTAGGGTTTTTATATGCTTCCCTTAGTTACCAAAACTTTTTCTTTCACCAATAGACTCATGCTCATTATTTATTAATAATCATGAATTTGGGTGCTTTTCAGTGGTATAATGGATGATTGTGAAACAGAAAAACAAAATAAGACTGTATTACCAGATATTTCTAGAAACCTATTATCTTTTCCAGCTGTGAATGAAATATTCTTTCTTTTGTCAGTTGGTTACATGGAATCTCAACTCAAAGAATTCCAGCACAATCAAAACCATCTCACTCTGGAACAGTGGATTAATCTTAGGAGGTATGTGTCTAGTGAGGTAAGATTCAGTTTATGTGTGTGCGTTCTGGGGTTATGCATTAGGTAGACTCAAAGACAGCTCTGGGATTAACTTTCCTATCTTCTTTGTTATTTCATATGTTTCCCTGAATTTCTACATATTTGGCTTCAATTAAAAATAAATGATTTTTCTGGTTACTGATAGTTACATAAATTAAAAATCTGTATGTTATGCTTTTGTTCTGGTAAAAACCTATTCAAAGATATTCAGTGACTTTTACTAGAAAGAAGTATATTTTTGTGCATGGTCATTTACTGAAGAGTGTTCCTTAGGTTTTTGACAACCCCTACTCTAGTTCATTGAATTGTGAAAGTCTTCCCTTTGTTTTTTGTTCATTTGCTTTTGTTTTTGTTTTTGTTTTTTTTTACCCATAACACACTAGCAACATCTATTACCTCTGACGGAGAGCTAACAAAGTTAAAAAGAAGGGTTTCTAATCTGCTTCTGACTTCTAGCTGCAATTTCTATTCTGTTTCCATGGAAATAGAAGTCAGATAAATAAAATAATAAAATAAGAAGTGCTTTTACTCGTGAATTTTTTTAAGCTTGTGATTTCCTTTCAATAAAAGTGTAATGATTTTTTTTAAGTTGAGATCAAATATTGTTATTCTTTGAAACTATTTTCATCCCAGAAACTATTTACTTAAAAGGACATGTATATCTTCCGGAAGAAAAAAAAAAATTATTAGCCTTGATGTGACCCAGTCTGTACTCTGTGTTAGCCTGCTAATAACCAGAACAACCTGACAGACCAGATAGTGGCCCACAGGCTCCCAGTGAGGCTCTGGCCCCAGGAGAAAGACCTCAACTGCCTTGCTTTGGGTGGGTAGGAGATGGAGGGATGCTTCTGGAGCCAGCCGAGCTGTTGCATAGTACAAGAGAAAGGATCAGTCTCCAATTCAAAATGTGGGCAAAGTACAAAGGGGCACCTTAAGCACCAGAGGGATGATTTGGGAAGCAGCTTGGTTGGGCTGCTCCTGTTATCCCATCCCAATAGTATGGCCTGTCTGCCTTGTGTTGCATTCTTTTATCACATCTAAGCTCCAAAAGGTGGATCTGAACTTAAATTCATACTATTTTTTTAAACCATTATTACTGAGAATTAATTTTGTTTCCTTCATGCTATATCAAAACATCTTTTATTCTTCTTAAATAATTTATTTCTTTGCTTCTTCTGGCAGGCAGACAGAGTAATAAAAGACCAGTTCTGGATTCTTTTGACCAATATCATTGCCTCACTAAAAATTTGTGATTGGAATCACCATCTGATATGGGACCATAGCTTTATATATAAGATGGTGGCTGTAGTTGTTCTTTTGTGTTCTCCCCAGCTGAAAAAAAATCCACTTTTTACAATTTTACAGAATGAACAGTACTTTAATGTATGTCTCCACATTTACAGGGTTATTTGAAGTACTCTATACCTCAATATGTTTTGTTAATTTTGCATTCGTTACAATCTCCTAACTGCTGCACATGCCTGCACACACACACACATGCACACACACTACATAGACCCTTCTTTAAACATAAGAGAAACAGGAATACATTGTGTAATAGGTATACAGTCCTCCCTGGCTCCCATGTTCTGATCAACATTAAAGTAACTTACACATTTTGCATTGCATTTTACTTCATTCCAGTGGTCACCTAGAAATATGACACTGAAAAACTGTCAGTCGTTCTGTTTGAAATTTGGGACTTCATTTAGACATACATTGTTGCAGAACTAATAATGCCTTTTGGAATACCCTGTTATTTTTACATTTTCCGAGATTTCCTGGTGCTTAAAGAGATCATGACTGCACAGAAGCATACGTGAGTGAGAGCAGAGTGGTTGAGAGCATGAGATGTAAACCTCTTGAACTCAAATTCTAACGCTCTCACTTCTTTGCTATTAAAACAAATGCAGAATTGTTATTAAATCTCTTTAGGCCTCAGTTTCCTAATCTATAAAAAAAGGTAAACATTAAATAAGGGAGTAAATAAATAAATCTGGCATATAGTCGGTATGGAAATGTTGTTTCACAATTATATAAATTGGAAAAATGTGCTAGTAAAGATGAAAGTAAGTGAGGTAACCATACAAATGCAGTTACTTTGGGGAGTATAAAAGTGGTGCTAACATAATTATGTAATTTTAAAATATTTATATACTGATGAACAAATCATATTTTTTGGTGGACCTATAAAATACTTCCATTAAAAAATATTTTCAAAATAAGTTATTAATGTATAATCATATCTATTAAAATAGACTCTAAAATTTATATTGATTTAGAAATAACAAATAAAATAACAATTTGGGGCACATATTCACATCCCTTAATCAGTCAAGTCCTCTCTGCCTGTGGCATGGTCTTTTAGAGCCTACTACTCAGACTAGCCAATAAAATGAGCAACATGTGGGGCGGCAGCAGCATAAACCTTGACCAAAAGGAGTTTTCTGTCTCTAGTAATTTGGGTCCTAGTGCAGTTTGTTTGATCACCAAGTGCCCAGCATGGCATTCTTAAAAATTCTTGAAAAGGGACAGTTAGTTATGTTGTCACTGGAAGGATTGGGGGAAAGAGACCTTGGTTATAAGCTAGCTGTCTTTCAAATTAACCACCTGTGTCTCACACCTGCTAGCTGAGACCATATGGACCTTGAAAGCAACTCTTTCAATCTGACTCTTAGGTATATTACTGTGTCAAGAAATGAACAATTTGGGCAAATACCAAAACCATTACTACATTAGGAGAACAGTTTTGACTTTAGGTCTGTCCCAAGAAAGTCCAGTGGTCACCTAAAAATATGACACTGAAAAACTGTCAGTAGTTTTGTTTGAAATTTGGGACTTCGTTTAGACATACATTGTTGCAGAGCAGAACTAATATGGAAAATTTTTTTAGTAAACTATGACCAAGTTAAAAATTCTCTGAAAGTCAAATTGAACCTTAAGTTTCTGAGTTGGGATGATAATAGGCAATCCATTCTTGCCCCCGCACCCCCACCCCCACCCCCCGCCCTGCAAATGTATTACAGAATTCCACAGAACTTCTACAGAGAAAATGAATATATAAAAAAATGTTGAAACATTAAATTATATCATTTTTTTTTCCAAAAGAAAGAACATTATAGTTAATTAACAATTACCCAAGAAGTGGTGTTTGGATGTCAAATAGGATACTTAACCCAATCCAGGATGACCCTTGGGGCATTTTGACATTGCCCTGTTTTTAAGAGTTAGCTGTCAATGTTTCTTAACAACAGTAAACTCTTACTCTCTGTTGCTGTTTCTCTTCACCTGAATCTTGGTTTTGAGTTAATTTCTGAATATTTCTTTCTCTGTCTCTGTCTGCAAAACCATACACAATTTTCTCATCAGTGAGATAAGAAATATATAAACTAGTATTGTATAATTCGTAATAGATATTATGAATGTAGAAAAATAAATCTGGTGAAATTTACTACTGGGTAAAATTAATGGTAAAAATGAAATATTAATGCCAAATTTAGCTAGGTAAAGTTGGACTTGGAGAAATGAGAGTAAATAGTAAAAAAATGCAAAAGAAAACATCTCTGGCATGTTCTCCCAATCAGTAATTGGAACAATTTGATATAAAAGCTGGCTCAGAATCTGAAATTTCATCAGAAAATTTAAATAAAAAATAATGTGTTTTGATTAAAAAAACAAAAAATAAAAAATAAAAATAGAAAAAAAATTTATTTATCTTCATTTTATTTATCCAAATATTACATTGGCTTGAGGATAGTCCAGACAATTATTATTGAAGACAAGTAAAATAACATTTATGTAATTGTGATTAAATGCTTATAAATTCGGTGAGGTCAAAAGAAGAGGATCAAAATGGGTCAATTGAAATAATCTGCATGCTTTGGGAAGACCATGTCTTTAGAGAACCATCTAGGAAAGAAATGTCCTAAATATACTACTTTGCATGTTAAACTATTTTTTTAAAAAAATATTTTATTTGGAAGAACATTTGTACAAAATACATTATATATGTACATTTTGAAACAGAAAATAATGCAAATGGCAGTATCACAGTGTAAGAAATTGAGTATTATTAGAAAAAGAAATTGAATATTATATTCAAGCCCTGTGTACCCTCAAATGACTACATAAATCTTTCCCCCTACTTCATCCAAATTTTTTGGTTAAAAATGCCTGCTTTTAATTATCATTTTACTATATCTGAAATTTATTAGCATATTGTTTAGGTCTATTTTTGAACTTTATATAATAGAATTATAATTTATGTATTTTATCATCACTTGCTTTTAACACTGAACATTATGTCTTTTGAGATTCATCTTGATTGAAATAGATTTATTTTCACTGTGCCATAGCTTTAATTTTTATATGATAATCTACTGATTATTCATTATTTCTACTGATGATGAATATTTATATCATTTCTATATTTCCCCTCTATTATGAGTAGGACTACTATTCACAATCTCATAACCAAGTCTCCAAAAGCTCTTGAGCAACAATGTCTCTAGGGTATACGCTAAGCAATGGATCACCAAGTTGAGGATCTAATCATTTTCAACTCTATTATATAATGTCAAGCCATTTTGAAATTAATGGAGTAATCGTTCGTGAGAGTTTGGTTGCTTCATATCTAACTGATAAGTAATATTATCAGACTTTTTCTTGCTAATCTGGCTTTAATTTGTATTTTCATTATTACTAATGAGGCTGGACATATACTTACTGGCTACTCCTTATTCCATTAAATTGCTTGTTTTTTTCCTTATTACTTTAAAGTAGTTCTTTATACATTGTGAATACCAATCCACCGTCAACAATATGACAATGGCAAGTATCTTTTCCCAGTGTGTGTTCCAAGTATGCCTTGTCTTTTAATTCCCTCTAGGGAAGAATGGCTAATTAGTTATATTCTTATGTTCAATGTAGTAAAATTTATTCTTCCTTTCCTTTTATGCTTTGTTATGTCTTTTTTAAAAAATCCATTCCTCTGTCTAGTAACAAATCAAATAATTTTAAAGAACATAAAAGCTTTCTGTGTTCTATTTCACCCATTTGCTTTTACATATTTCATTGATTTGTTTGATCAGCACAAACATGTCCAATATTGAGAATAGAATGTCCCATGACTATGTCACAAACTATCACAGTTCTCAAGGGAAATTGGCTCTGCTTGCTAACTATTATCAGAAAAGAATGCTTAAAATCACTTACTTAAAACTGACCCAAACAATTTTGGTTATCTTTCAAAAAAATTAAATATTTCCTACCCTCAAGGCCATAAAGATAATTTTCAATATTTTCTCCTAACAGTTTATCAGTTTGTCTTTTACATTGGAATTGGTTGTTGTGTATAGTATAAGGCATGAAGATTAAATATATATGTCTATATTTCCTCATAGAAAAAAGTATCCATTACTCTTTTATCTAAAATGATAGTTCATCATATGTCAGGATACCTCTGCTTTTACTTAAAAAATATCTAAAGAAAGTACTTGAAGAGTTATATTCATTTTTTTTATTCTAGCCTTCAAACCTTTTTCAGATGGATATTCCTAGAATAAGTCTCACATTGTACTACATAGAATCTTTGTCTTTTTCATTCTGATGTATTCTAAACATTTCCCCACACTTCTACCCAATCTTCCTCAAGATTACCTAGAAATCTTTCATTATTTGAGTGAAATCATTAGATTCTTCAATGGAAATGAATGTTTGTGCTTCCCCCTCTCTCCCAAATTCATATGTTGAATTCCTAACCCCTGTTGTGGCAGTATTTGGAGATGGGGTGTCTAAGGAAGTAATGTTAAATGATGTTGTATGACAGCTCTAATCCAATAGGATTATGTATTTGTAAATCATGAGAGTTTATTAGCTCTCTGCTATGTGAGGACACAGTAAGAAGACAACCAACTACGAGGAAGAGCTCTCATCAGGACCTGAATTGGCTGGCATCTTAATCTTGGACTTCCTAGTCTTGAGAACTGTGGAAAATTAATGTTTGTTGTTTAAGCCTCCTCGTCTGTGGTATGTTGTTATGGGAGTCTGAGCGGACTAATCCACACTGTTCTAGGATTTTTTAAATATAGCTAATGCTACATTGACTGTGTCAGAGTAATGATACACTAAGATCTCAGAATTACTTTTTTTTATGGTAAATTCCCAGGGAAAGATTTAGTAAGTTGAAGGACCAAACATATTTATAGCTTTTTTTTTTTTTTTTAAGATTTTATTTATTTATTTGTCAGAGAGAGAGCGAGAGAGCGAGCACAGGCAGGCAGAGTGGCAGGCAGAGGCAGAGGGAGAAGCAGGCTCCCCGCCGAGCAAGGAGTCCGATGTGGGACTCGATCCCAGGACGCTGGGATCATGACCTGAGCCGAAGGCAGCTGCTTAACCAACTGAGCCACCCAGGCGTCCCCATATTTATAGCTTTTAAAAACATTTTGCTGTATTGTTTCCCCAAATTATTATATCATTACACTACAGATATCAGCAATACTAGAGCATAAATTGCACATTAAATTCAGAAGCTTTGTTGTGACTGTCTTTTAATATGATAATGAAGTAAATATAATGGCACCTCAAGATTGCTTTTTCAATTTAACACCAATATGCTTAATTTCAGTTGCTCCTTAACCACACAGAAGCTAATTCTGTGATGTTTAGCAAAAGAATCTCCTTTGATTCACAAAGCGAATCCTGTGTATATACATTTGGTCAGTCATAAGGACATGATAACAATTCCCTGATAAATAAATAATGCACTCTTAAGTATATAAGAATAAATTCAAAGAAGAAAGTTTATCCCATAACTTAAATGCCAATACCTCAGGAAAAAAAAAAGGCAGACAAAAAGACTTTTAAAATATGTATATATATGAAAAAGTGCTTATACATTTATTGTGTATATATAATGTCTATAACATTGTAATAATGTCTATAACATTGTAATAATGTATATGACAATATACATTATATACTTATACATACATGTGTACAAAAGTACACATACATTTATAATATATATACACATATTTGCCTAAATATAAATTATAAAATAAAAATCTATAGAAAATAATGGCTTGAGTGTACTATTTTACAAGAAAAACTTGTACTAAATACCTTACATACAACCACACAATAACAGAAACTAAAAGTTAGTTGGTTATTTTAATAGACATTTAGTTTCTTTTCATTATTTAAGAAAAAAAGTATTTTCTGAAATATGGCTTTAAGCTTTCAATTTGTAGGTTTTTGAATCAGCCCAGCATGAATCACAAAGAACCAATTACTACAAAGCAGTGGCTTTCACATTTCTTTAATATATCTACTAACCTTATTTCTCCTGTGAGAAAAATAACTGCTGCTCTTTGCTCAGAATTGGCGACCATGAGCGGACTGGCTGTCAAAGATCCCTGTCTCTTGCACTAATTTCAAGCTCTATTGAACAGTGCTGCTGTGGCAGGACCAGTGTCCCACATTTAATAGGAGCCCTGCACGACTTGGGGATAATCTTAAAGAAACTTGTGGATATTGCTAATTAAAAGAAAAATGCCAGCATTTTTTTTTCTTTCTTTTTTTTTGGGGGGGGTGGTTTAATGGTTTAATAAGCTACTTCACTGTGATATAATTCATGGCTGCAAATATTATCAATGGCCAGCAGGTGTGATTAAAAAAAAAAACAAAACAAAACACAGAGACAGTTAGCTTATTTTTTCTATTTGTGGAATAAAATTCCACCAGAAATCATGCACCACTAAACTTGTGACAAGAGACAACAAATGCACCTTCCAAAGCTATTTTCACAATCTTCCCTTAGAGAGTTCTCTTTCATATGCCCATGTATTCCACAAAAGAAAGCTAATCTAAATGCATTCTCTACTGCACCTGGAATTCCCTCTTTAGTGTCCATCTGGTCCAAGACTCCTACCTCCACTACCTAGTCTTTATTAGTTAACCAATGATCTTCTAGGTACTAAATTCAAATGAAGACATTCCAATCACCTTTCCTTGAACTTCCCCAAAATGTGTATGTTTTTTTTACCATGTCATGCCTAAAATATATGTATATTTGTCTATTACTACTTTTTGGTCACTCTCTTTTAATTGTGATTTTTCTTTCTAGATTCTGTAGGTTCCTCTTTCTCTGCCAACTTGGGAAGTTAAGGATTTCCTAGTTTTCTCCCTTGTAGCTTTCTCTTCTCGACATTCATTTTATCCCCCTAGCAGTCTCATTGCCTCCTGTGGCTTTACCATCGCCTGAATGCTGATAACTCACACATATATATTCTTCCTATATTGTTCTCCTAGGAGCCTGAGATAGATTTTTACTTGCTATTTAATTTCTCTACATAATCATGAGCAGACATCTGAAACTCAATCAGTTTTGGAAATGTTTGGTAGTATATATTAAACCTAAACAAAAGCACACTCTCAGATCCAGAATTCCATAACTTGATCTAGAATCCACAAAAACGTATGCAAGTGGACATCAGAAGATATATAGAATGTTAATTAATAGTATCATTATTTATAATTGCCCCAACTTAAAAAAAAAACAAAAACAAATAATAGATACATACATTGGAATAATTGGAATACTGTACAACATTGCAAATAAAGGAACCACTGCTTGGCATAATAGTGTCAATTAATCTTATAAACATAATCCTGAGTGACAAAAGTCAGATAAAAATGTGTATGATATATATGATTTTATTTATAGACAGTTCAAAAATAGGAAAAATAATCCTTAATGTTAGAAGACAAGGTATTATTTCTCTTTGAGGAGGAATATGAGTCACTACAAATAACTTTTGGTGGGGCTAACCACATTCCATGTCTTATCTGGATCTGGGTGCTGGTTACATGTATGGCCACTTGGTGAAAATTGAATCAAGCTGTACAATTATGGATTGTGCACTCTTCTATGTATCAGTTATATTCTGTAAGTTATTTAAAACTGTCATTTTACAAGAATAACTTTAAAAATATATCTAACAGGGGCACCTGGGTGACTCGGTCACTAAGCGTCTGTCTTCGGCTCAGGGCATGATCCCACGGTCCTGGGATCGAGCCCCACATTGGGCTCCCTGCTCTGAGGGAGGCCTGCTTCTCCCTCTCTTACTCCCCCTGCTCATGTTCTTCTCTCCCCGTGTCTCTCTATGTCAGATAAATTAATAAAATCTTAAAATATCTGTATATTCTAAGATTTTATATATATCTGTATATATACATATATAAAACCATGATGTTTTCCTGCATAAAACCCTTCAATGTTCCCTATTGACTTTAGATTGAAAGCCCAAATATCAAAGCATGAAATAAAAATCCTCATAATCCATCTTCTGCCAAGATCTAGACTCAACTCTTACATGTCTTGGCCACATCAAACCAATTTTGTTATGTTATTTTATTTTTATTAGTTTCTCTTCATTATTAAAGATTTCTTTTTCATATTACTCCAATGTAGTCCACTTAGACTATAGGAGGTAGTTAAGCGTTCTCTCCTTTGCAACATCCATAACTGAAAATATAAATATAAGTTCATGAAATTGAAGTGGCAGAGCGAGTTCATGTTTCACTGAGTTGAAGAATGAATCTTGTGGACAAAGGAGAGTGAGTAAAGCAACAGAGTTTTATTAAGCAAGGATACAGAAAAAAAGTTCTCTGGAGTGTGATGGGTCCCAACAGCATTGCCAAAGTGGGCCTCCACTGACAGTCTTTTATTTAGAACTGACCAGGGAGCTTATGGCCTTAAGTTCTTGTGATGGACCTCTTGGTTTGAGTGAGGACTGGTGATAATGGCTTTAATGACTTACTTCCTTTTTAGGGTCTGGTAATTTGTTGGTCAGATATTTTGGGGATTTCTGTGAGCTGGTCCTTTAGCCCCCTACCAATCTCTCCCTACCTATTCTTACCTGTCCTTTACTCAGTGAGACCCTTCAAATGTGTATCAGCAGGTCATATACTTGGAGGATGACTGTCAACATGTATCTGGTGGGGATGGGGTGGGGGATAGAGATAAAGGAAGTTTACAAAGTAACTTTTATATGTTAAAGTAGACTTACAGAATCCTTTGGGTCGGGCTATGATTGCCTTTTGCCCTTAGGAAAGTACCAAGTTAAGTCTCTAGGGCAGTGTCACTCTGCCTGTTTCAAGGACTTGTCAGTGGGCTCTAAGTTATAGGGAAATTCTATTTATTTACATTCCCTTCTACCTTTGTTTCACACAGCAGTATGGATGGGTGGGTGATATTAGGGCTCCAGGAAATACAATCTATGGGTCTCTGGAAATTAGGCTTTTGATAAGAATGCTTTTGTTCTTGTAAATCACTAAGGCGTTTGTAAACTGAGGAAGACTTCTGTTTTGCAGGACTGTAATCTCTGTAAGATAACCATTTGGTTTTCTTTCCCTTAGCTTCAGGTCCTATCAGCTTGTGTTTTGTGCTCAGCTTGCCTTCTCTTCCTCATCAAAATTATTCAACAATATATTACAATATAATTAGTCTAGGCTTGCTGGTATGCAGATTTTAAACACTTAATTCAAATAAAAGTACAAAGTAAAGGAGGGAAGAATAGGCCACCCCAAAATATGTCTCCTAGGAATAAGAATTATTTTGAGGTGATTGTTTTTGAGAAACAGCAAGAAACATAGGAGAAGGTCCGAAATCTCAGTAGAAATTACCCTTTTGTACAGAAAATTTCCATTTATAAAGAAAATATTTGTAAGGGCGTGTCTCTATTTGTACCAGAAACAGATGGATGACTTTAAATCACAAAAGATTCTTACCCCTGGAGAAGGCAGTGACAGTCTCCAGAACAAAATTTACCCTTGTTTACTATGCTTTTCCTGGTCACCTCCCCATAACTGCCCTCCCTCAGTCACACCTTTCTTTTGTCTTTAGCTGAAGGTGATATTTCAGCCTGAATCCAAAGCTCCCAGTTGAGAATTTGGTAGGCCATAGGGGAAATTACCCAATTTTTCTTCACCTACAAAAACAAATGAGAGATTTAAAAATTCTCTTCCGTAGAATTAAAGAAAAAATGTTTAGTTAATATTATTATTTATATTACTTTGTATAAATTAGGGAGCTTTCCTTTTAAATAAGATTCAGCCAAAATTCTATAACTTTAGAGTAAGTTAGGCAGTTATATTAATTTATATATGTAAAATATATTCAGATATATAAAATTGTCTTATAGGTGGATTCAGTTCTTGTTCTGCCACTTATTCACATGTGTCTTTGAATATTATTTTACCTCATGGGGAAAAATACATTAACAATAAAATTGGAAAAAGAATGCCCATCTTGCAGAACTACTATGAGATTTTGACATAAAATATTTAAAATGCATAGTAGTTTACACACTGGAAAAATCTGTAAATGTTAGCTATTTTGATTTTTAGTACTATGAATTAAGTTATTTACTTGAGTACAAAATTTAATGAAACTGCTAAATTTACAACTCAACTAAACTGGTTATTTAGCTTCTGATAATTATCAGAGCTTATACACTAGACTGTATTCTTCTTTATTGACAGACTAACCTCTGTCTTTACTCAATTACTACATTTTTTGCTTATAGTGTTATGTGTTCTCAGAATTTTGCCTCAAAGTATGTGTAACTATTGTATAGTAAGGAAATTGGCTCTAAAAACCCTCTAAACCCTTGGAATTTCCTGCGATAGGAGTCTTTGTTATTCATGGCAGGACCCTAGGACCATACCTGAATTTATGCTAATTAGGTGAGTTGTGGTTGGCTCCAAGATAGTTTATGTTAATGAGAATACTCATGTTGGGGACAGACCACACCAGAAATACCAATCATGTAATTAGTGGGTTGGAGCTTTGAGCCATGTGACATCAGCCTGCCCTTTTGGGAGTGAAGGGGTGCTAGAGATGGAGTTCAACCACATAGATTTATTAAATCATGCCTACATAATAAAATCCCAATATGAACTCTGGTCACCAAATGTCAGGTGAGCTTCATGGTTGGTGATACACACAGGTGTGAAAGTAACATGTTCTGAGGACATTGAAGCTTCTCATTTCCTCCCAGAGTTATCTCTTTGGGTGTCTTTTGGCTGGCTATTATTTGCCTCCTTTATGGTAAAATCATAATCATAAGTATAGAACTTTCCTGAGTTCTATGAGTCATTCTAGCAAAATTTTCAACCTGAAAGGTTAGTGGGAAACTGCTCATTTGTAACCTGTTAGAGTACAGGTCACCTTGGAATCCAGAGCTCATGGCTGGTGTCTGATACAAAAGTAGTCTTGTGGGGAGTTATGCTATTAACCTGTGAAATCTGACTTTATTCCAAGGAGTTTGGGTCAGAATTTCATTGCAGTGGCAAACCAAAATGGGTGGCTGGGAAAAGTTTACATAAATAAAATAAATGTTTTTATTCAATGTGATAAATATAATAGGATATACCTGGTCTAAAGGAAGCATTTACAACTGCATTTAAATTATAATTTCTATATATAATTGTGAACTCAGCATTACTAGCACTTCCAATTTTGAAGAGAAAGAGCAAACCTTTATTTCTGTGTGAAATCTCAGTTTTTAAAAAATGTTGTCAAGGGATGCCTGGGTGGCTCAGTTGGTTAAGCGGCTGCCTTCAGCTCAGGTCATGATCCCAGCGTCTTGGGATCGAGTGCCGCATCGGGCTCCTTGTTCGGTGGGGAGCCTCCTTCTCCCTCTGCCTCTGCCTGCCACTCTGTCTGCCTGTGCTCACTCTCTCTGACAAATAAATAAATAAAAATCTTTAAAAAAAAATGTCAAGTAATTAAAAATATAACTATTGGGCATACTGGGTGGCTCAGTGGGTTAAGGCCTCTGCCTTCGGCTCAGGTCATGATCCCAGGATCCTGGGATCGAGCCGCCCATCGGGCTCTCTGCTTGGCAGGGAGCCTGCTTCCCCCTCTCTCTCTGCCTGATCTCTGTCTGTCACTTCCTCACGCTATATTAAAAAAAAAAAAAAGAAATATATATATATATATATATATTTCTTTTTATATATATATATATATATTGGGCCAAAGAAATCAAAACTGTGTATAAGTCTTCTATAATAAAGTGTATCCTCAGTCTAAAAACTTTTTTCTCTCTTCCCCTATGATCCTCTGTTTTGTTTCTTAAATTCCACCTATCAGTGAGATCAGATAGTATGATAATTTTCTTTCTCTAATTGACTTATTTCACTTAGCATAACACCCTCTTTTTCCATCCATGTTATTGCAAATGGCAGGATTTCATTTTTTTGATTCCTGAGCAGTATTACGTTGTATGTATATGTGTGTATCTATCTATCTAACTATACTTTCTTTATCCATTGTTCTGTTGATGCATATCTGGGCTCCTTCCATAGTCTGACTATTGTGGACATTGCTGCTATAAACATTTTGGAGTGCAGGTGTCCCTTCAGATCACTACATTTGTATCTTTGGGGTAAATACCCAGTAGTGCAATTGCTGGGTTGTAGGGTAGCTCTACTTTCAACTTTTTGAGGAACTCCATACTGTTTTCCAGAGTGCCTGCACCAGCTTGCATTCCTACCAACAGTGTAGGAGGGTTCCCCTTTCTTCACATCCTTGACACCATCATTCATTTCCTGACTTTTAATTTTAGCCATTCTGATTGGTGTAAGGTGGTATCTCATTGCAGTTTTCTGGTTCCATAAAAATTTTAGGAGTTATTTGTCCAGCGCATAGGAATTGCATTGAATGTGTAGGTTGCTCTAGGTAGCATAGATATTTTAACAATATTTATTCTTCCAATCCATGAGCATGAATGTTTTTCCATTTCTTTCTGTCTTCCTCAATTTCTTGCATGGGTGTTCTATAGTTTTCTGAGTACAGATCCTTTGCCTTTTTGATTAGGTTTATTTCTAGGTATCTGATGGCTTTTGGTGTAGTTGTAAATGGGATTGACTCCTTAATTTCTATTTCTTTTGTCTCATTGTTAGTTCATAGAAGTGGAACTGGTTTCTGTGCATTCATTTTATATACTGCCACTTAGCTGAATTCCTGTATGGGTTCTAGCAATTTTGGGATGGAGTCTTTTGGGTTTTCCACATAAAGTATCATGGCATCTGTGAAGAGAAAGAATTTGACTTCTTCTTTGCCAGTTTGAATGCCTTTTATTTATTTTTTTGTCTGATTGCTGAGGCTAGGACTTCTAGTCCTATGTTGAATAGCAGTGGTGGTGGTGGACCTCTCTGTCCTGTTCCTGACCTTAAGGGGAAAGCTCTCAGTTTTTCTCCATTGGGAATGATATTCATGTTGGCTTTCCATATATGGCTTTAACGATATTAAGTTATGTTCCCTCTATCCCTATGCTCTGAAGAGTTTTAATTAAGAACATATATTATACTTTGTCAAATGCTTTTTCTGCATCTATTGAGAGGATCATATGTTTCTTGTCCTTTTGCACAATAAAGTTCTATATCTAGCAGGTGAAGCGGGAGAGAAATAATTGTGAAATGTGCCCTGAACATTTTCTATAAAAGCCTATTCTGCAAGGGTAAAGACTTACCAGGGCCTTATCTCAACTTGAAGATGGTTATTCTTCCCAGTCCAGCCCCCTCTACCCTTTCTGTATCACTTAAGCGAATAAAAGGTGATACCACTGGAGCAACATTGTGAATTTCATAGGCCAGGGCCACTAAAAGTCGGTTTAAATCATAAGATCATAGGAAATCTACCCTCTCTCAAATCTTACCATCATATCGATAGCTCTCTAGTATAACAAAACTGAATTAAAACAGAAATGGTGGCAAGACACAGACTCTATTTAAGAAGGACTCAGCTGAGGGTCAAAAGTAGGGTCAATAGAGGTACTGAAGCCTCTAGAACATAGAATTACAGAAAATATTAGACACAGCCCAATTTATAACAGTATTAATATAAAATCTATCACCCAATATGATATATCTTTCAATAAAATTTACAAAGAATGCCAAAAGGCAAGAGGAAACACTCTGAAGAGAAAAGGAAAACATTAGAACCAGACTATCATCTGACACTAGTACTGGAATTAAGAGGGCAATTAAAATAACTATTACTAAGATGTTAGGGGCTGTCATGGAAAAAGGTAGACAACATGCAAGAACAGATGTTTAATGTAAGCAAAAAGATGTAAACCCTAAGAAAGTATCAAAAAATAAAAAAATAAAATGACTTTCTTGTCGACAACATAGTTGGCTCTTATTTTGTTATCCACTCTGACAAACTGTCATTTAGTTAACATATACATTTATATTTTAAGTAATTATTAATATAGTTGGATTAATATCTATGTTTTTATAACAGTTTCTATTTGTTGTATTTGTCCTATTTTCTCTTGTAATTTTTTAAAAATTTATTTGAGAGAGAGAGGTGTGCAAGAAACGAGTAGGGAGAGGGGCAGAGGGAGAAGGAGAAGCATATTCCCTACTGAGTTGGACCCTGGGATCATGACCTGAGCCAAAGGCAGACATTTAACCAAGTGAGTCACTCAGGCATTCAAGAAAGTCATTTTAAATATAAGGATTGAGATAGATTAAAAGTAAAGAGGCACCCAAGTAGCTCAATTGGTTAAGCATCTGACTCTTGATTTCAGCTCAGGGCTGTGAAGCAAGCCTGGAGTGTGGGCTCTGAGCTGGGTGTAGATATTGCTTGGGATTCTCATTCCCTCTGCTTCCCACATCCTCCTGCTCTTTCTCTCTCTCCTGTTGATGTTAAAAAAAAAAAAAAAAAGTAAAGGGATAGAAAAGAATATGTGATACTAATACTTATCAAAAGAAAACTGGAGTAAGTATACTAATCTCAGACAAAGAAGAATTCAGAATAAGAAAAACAATCAGCCATAAGAAAGAATGTTATATGACGATGAAAGAATCAATTCTCCAAGATCTAACAATCCTACACATGTTTACATCAAAACGGAGTGTCAAAATATGTGTGGCAAATACTGATAGCACTGTGAAGGGAAATAGACAAATCCACTATTATGATTAGATACTTCAACACCACTCTTCCAGTAATTGATAGTTCAATGAGGCAGAAAATCAATAAAGATGCACTTAACCTGAAAAGTATGTTCTCTATATTTAATTAATTGTACACATATTTCCACCATCATTTGTCCTATAACTACATGCATTTAACATAAAAGTTTAAGTAACTCGAGTGAAAGATATTTTAACTATGCAAAAGAGCTATTTTATTCTTGCTTTGATTACCAAGACAATGGTTTTTACAGGGGATAAGAGTCTGTAAGAAGCTGTCTTAATGATAGAGCTGAAGGTTATACGTCAAAAATAGAGTGGAATATTGTTAAAAAATCTAGAAGTAATCAGTGCTAGATAGTCTCACTGACATTTAGATTTTATAGATATACACTTAATACTATTAAAAATAGCACTATTTAATTTTGTATAAGAAAAATAAATTATAATTTTAAAATGTTAAAAAATTTAATACATATTTAATTCAATGAGACAATGGTTTTCTAAAAACAATTTTTGGTTTTTGGAGATTCTTAAACAATTATTACATTGCACCATACTATTAAGGGTAAGTACTACTTGTCACGTTTGATGATTTCAGTCATTCAACACAATAGAAACATATGTCTCATTCTTACCATATTCTAAGGCAGGTCAGGTAGGTGTCCTAGACAATCCTCCCCAATGTTAACCAGAGATCCAGATTCTATCTGTCTAGTGGGTTGGCTGCTAAAATGTATGAACTGGCAAAGACAGGGAATGAAAGATTATGGGAGATTATAAGCAGCAGACACAAATTCTGCCCACATTCTTTTGAATAGAACTCAAATACATGTTCTTTGTTTGAGTTTGATGAACACATAGCATTACCTCTGCCACATGAATATATTAGAAAATTTTTCTGAAGAATTGTAATTTATAGAGAAGCAAAGGCAATACAATGGAGACAAGAGGCTCTTCAACAAATGCAGCTGGAACTGGACATTCACATGCAAAAAATAAATCTAGACATGTATCTTATACTCTTCATGGAAATTAACTTGAAATGGATAAATAAAACAAAAACAAAAATTATTAAAAAATTATAGAACTCCTAGAAGATAATATAGGAGAACATCTAGATGACCTTGGGTTTGGTGATTACTTAAAAAAAAAAAAAAATATATATATATATATATATATATATATATATATATAATTCCATTACAGCTAACATACAGCTAACATACAGTGTTATATTAGTTTCAGGTGTACAATACAGCAACTCAACAAGTCTATATATTATGATTCAGTGCTCATTATTGTAAGTGTACTCTTAATCCTCTTAACTATTTTACCCACCCACCTCAACCTACCTCTCCTCTGGTAACCATCAGTTCTCTAAGAGTCTGGGTTTTCAGTTTGTTTCTTTTTTCCTTTGATAGTTTTGTTTCTTAAACTCCACATATGAGTGAGATTATATAGTATTTGCTTTTTGTGACTGACTTATCACTTAGCATTTTACCCTCTAGGTCAATGCATGGTGTTGCAAAAGGCAAGATTTCATTCTTTTTTTAAGGCTGAATAATATTACACACACACACACACACACACACACACACACACACACGCCTTTTTTTTTTTTTTAAGATTTTATTTATTTATTTGACAGAGACCACAAGTAGGCAGAGAGGCAGAGAGAGAGAGAGGAGGAAGCAGGCTCCCTGTTGAGCAGAGAGCCTGATGCAGGGCCCAATCCCAGGACCCTGGGATCATGACCTGAGCGGAAGGCAGACGCTTTAACCCACTGAGCTACCCAGGCGCCCAGAAAAATATTTCTGGTTGTAAGAAATACAACATATTTCTGCACATTGATTTTGTATCCTGTGACTTTACTGAATTCATTTATGAGATCTAGTAGTTTTTTTTTTAATGAGATTATGAGATCTAGTAGTTTTTAGGGTTTTTTTTATATATAGTGTCATGTTATCAGCAAACTATAAAAATCTTACTTCTCACTTACCAATTTTTATGCCTTTTATTTCTTTTTCTTGTCTCATGGTTGTGGCTAGGAATTCCAGTACTATGTTGAATAAAAATGGTGACAGTGGACATCTCTGACTTGTTTCTGATCTTAGGGGAAAAACTTTTTTGGTAAGAAAAAAAATACTAGAAAAAAAGTTTTTCACCGCTGAATTTGTTAGCTGTGGGTTTTTCTTACATGGCCATTATTATGTTGAAGCATGTTCTCTAAACCTACTTTTTTGAGTGTTTTTGTTATGAGTGGGTATTGTAGTTTGTCAATTGCTTTTCTGCAAAGTCTATTAAAATGGTTATGTGGTGTTCTTCCTCTTGTTGAAGTGATGTATTGCAATTGATCTATTTGCAAATGTCAAACCACACTTATATCCTAGGAATAAATCCAACTTGATCATGCTGAATGATTTTTAATATATTGTTAGTTCAATTTGCTCTTTTTTGTTTTTGAGGATTTTTGCATCTATGCTCATCAGATATATTGGCCTATTTCTCTTCTTTTGTAGTATCTTTATCTGGTTTTAGTATCAGGGTAATGCTGACATTGTAGAATAGACCTGGAAGTTTTCTTTTCTTTTTAAGAATAGTTTGAGAAAGATAAGTATTAAATCTTTAAATGTTTGATAGTATTTGCCTGTGGAGCCATCTCTCCTAGACTTTTTTTGATGGGAGTTTTTTGGTTATTGATTCTATTTCATTGCTGGTAATCAGTCTGTTCAGATTTTCTATTTCTTTCTGATTTACTTTTGGAGGGTGTTTTGTATCTAGGAAATTGTTTATTTCTTTTACATGGTCTAATTTGTTGGCATAGAATTTTTCATAATCTCTTATAATACTTGGCATTTCTGAAACATTAGTTGTTATTTTTCCTCTTTCATTTCTGATTTTGTTTATTTGAGTTCTCTCTCTTTTTTTTTTTTTTCCTCTTGATGACTTCAACTAATAATTTGTCAATTTTGTCAGTATTTTCAAAGAACCAGTTCCTGGTTTCATTGATGTGTTCTGTTTTTGTTTGTTTTGTTTTTTAGTTTCCATTTCATTTCTTTCTGTTCTAATCTTTATTATTTCCTTCCCTTTCCTGGGTTTGAGTTTTATTTGTTCTTTTTCTCACTCCATAAAGTTAGGTTGTTATTTGAGATTTTTCTTTCTTCTTGAGGTAAGCCTGTATTGCTTAAATTTCTTCTGCTGCATTCCGAAGATTTTGGACCATTGTGTTATCATTTTCATTTGTCTCCATGTATTTTTTGATTTCCTCTTTAATTTCTTGGTTGACTCATTCATTTTTTGGTAGCATGTTATTTAACCTCCATGTATTTTTTTTTCCAGATTTTTTCTTGTGGTTGACGTCTAGTTTCATAGTGTTGTAGTCAGAAAAGATTCATGTTATGACTGATATTTTTTAATTTGTTAAGCCTTGTTTTGTGGCCTAAAATGTGATCTAGTCCCAAGAATCTTCCACATGCACTTGAAAAGAATGTGTATTCTGCTATTTTAGGATGAAATGTTCTGAATGTATGTGTTAGATATATTAGGTCCAATATATCATTCAATGCTACTGTTTCCTTGATTTTCCTCTTTGGATGATCTACCTACTGATATAAGTAGGTTATTACAGTTCCCTTTTATTATATTACTAGTGATTATTTCCTTTATGTTTGTTGATAGGTACTTTATGTATTTGGGTGCTTCCATGTTGATTACATAAATATTTACAATTGTTATATCTTCTTGTTGGATTGTTTCCTTTATGACTGTATAGTGTCCTCATTTGTCTCTTGTAATTATTTGTTTTAAAGTCTATTTGTGTGATATAAGTATTACTACCCTGGCTTTCTTTTTTCCCACTTCCATTTGCATGATAAATGTTTTTTCCACCCCTTCACTTTCAACCTGCATGTTTCTTTAGCTCTGAAATGAGTCTTCTATAGACAGCTTATAGATGGTCTTGCTTTTGTATCTGTTCTGTCATGCAAGTCTTTTTTTTTTTTTTTAAGATTTATTTATTTATTTGAGGCACGGAGGGGAGCAGATGGAGAGAATCTTCAAGCAGACTCCCTGATGAGTTTGGAGCTTAATGTGGGGCTAAATATCATGACCCAAGAGATCAATGGGACATGAGCCAAAACCAAGAGTTGGAAGTTTAACTCTTTGAGCCACCCAGGTGCCCCATTTTATTTTAGAGGAGAATATCACCCAAGTTTTTGATTGGAGCATTTAGTCTATTTACATTCCATGTAATTATTTGTAAGTATGTGCTTATTGCCATTTTTTTCACTTATTTATGGTTATATTTGTAGTTCTCTGCTCCTTTCTTTCACTCTCTTTTAACATAGTTTGTAGTTTTCTTTTGTGATATAATTGGATTCCTTTCTCTTTAATTTTTGCATATCTGTTCCAGATTTTTGATTTGTAGTTACCATTATATTCATATATAACATCTTATTCATATAGTAGTCTATATTAAGTTGATGGTCACTTAGGTTTGAACCCATTCTTAACGTACCAAATTTTTATTCCCCCCACACCCCAGGTTTTAGGTGAATTGTGTCATATTATGTATCCTTTTATTTTGTGAATCCTTTGACTGATTTTTATATATACTTAATTTTACTACTTTTGTGCTTCCTACTTTTCTTACCCCTGCTTATGATCTTTCCTTTCCACTGAAAGAATCTCCTTTAACATTTCTTGTAGGGCTGCTTTAGTGGTCATGATTTCCCTTAGTTTTTGTTTATCTGGAAAACTTCTTTCTCCTTCTATTGTGAATGACAGCCTTGCTGAATAGAATATTCTTGGTTGCAGGTTTTTTTTCTTTCAGTGCTTTGAATATACCATGCCTCTTTCTTCTGGCCTTCAAAGCTTCTGTTGAAAAATTAGCTGATAGTTTTATGGATTTTCCCTTGTTTGTCACTGTTTTCTTTTATCTTGCTGCTTTTAAAATTCTTTTTATCACTGTGTTTTGCCGTTTTGATTACCTTGTGTCTTGGTGTGGGTCCTGGGTTGAATTTGTTGGGTGTTCTCTGTACCTCTTGGATCAGATTTCTGTTTTCTTCACCAGATTAGGGAAGTTTTCACACATTATTTCTTCAAATAAATGTTCTGCCCCCTTTTGTTTCTCTTTTCTGCAATCCCTATAATGCAAATGCAATCCCTATTGTTATGCCTGATGGTTTCCTGAGTTCCTTGAATCTATTTTCATTCTTTATTGTCTTTTTTTTGCTCCTGTTAAACTTGATTGCTTTCCAATACTCTGTCCCCCAGGCCACTGACCTGTTATTCTGCTTCCCTTAGTCTACTATTTATTCCCTCTAGCATATTTTAAATTTCAGCTATTGAGTTCTTCATCTCTGTTATTATTATTTTTTAATCTGTTTGTTGAGTGTCTCACTGTGATCCTCCACTCTTTTCTCAAGTTCAGGGAGTATCCATCTGTATGACCATTAATTTATATTCTCTGATAGATATATTACTTATCTTTATTTCATTTAGCTCCCTTGCTTTTTGTCATCTTTTTTTTTTTTTTTCATTTGGGACATATTCCTCTGTCTCCTCATTTTGTCCAAGACCCTGTGTCTGTTTTTGTGTGTTAGGAAAATCAGCTACATTTCCTGTTCTTGTAAATAGTGGCCTTATGAAGAAGAGGTACTGTATTGCCTTACAGTGCAGTGTCTCCTTTTTATCAGAACTGGGTGCTTTAGGGCATATCTCATATGTGTGTTGCATGCATCCTACTGTTGTGACTAAGCTGCATTTGCCTTCAGTCCAATCATCTTCAGTGGTTCTCTTTGCCTGTTGCAGGCAGGGGTTTGGTCCCTATGTTGTTAGTGAGCCAGTCTGTGGCCATGTTAAACTTGAGCTGAGTCATACTAGGCATCTGTCAGAGCTGCATTTCCCACAAACAGCAGGATGCACTCCCTGTTTTATCCCCTGGGAGGTTTAATTGGCGGTTGGGGCCTGCAGTCAGACTAGATGTCTTCTCTAAGCCCACTGCTGAGGCTGCAGTTAGACTAATACATGTTGCTATCTTTCCCCTCTCCCTGGGGCAGCAGTCACTTGGGAGTGGTACTGTTCTTTGTGAGGGCTGCCTGCACAATGCCATGCTTTTGGCACCTCTTTGGATGTACTCCTGCCGAGGCAATCGCAGGGGGTAGGACATGTAGTATGCACTGTTAGCAAGTTTTGCATGGGTATGCTTTGAGAGGGGAGCTTCAATATTCCTGGAAAACTCCTACTACATCCAGGCTGGAGGAGAGGAGGTCTTCAGCAGACCACAATGGTGGGATGCACTGTTAAGAAACTAGGTGGATAGTGTTTGCACTCCACTTGTTCTTGCAAGTGTTCATGTATCTATGCTGGGGTGTAGGGGAGGGAAATGGCACTTGCCAACTCTTTTGTTCTTGTAGAAGTCTTTTTAAGATCCCTGCTGCATCCAGTATAGGCTCTGAGATTAGTAAACAAATCTTTTTTCTATATTCTAGGCATTTTTCAAACTACAGATTCCATGAAAGAAAGAATTGATAAGCTGGACTTCATTAAAATTGAAATTCTGTGTTCTGCCAAAGACAATGTCAAAAGAATAAAATGGCAAGTTATAGACTGAAAGAAAGTATTTGCAAAACATAAATCTGACAAAGGAGTTATTCAAAATATACCAAAAAAGTCTCTTAAAACTCAATAATAAAATAATAAACAATCTAATTTTTAAAATTGGCCAAATACCTAATGGACACTTAACCGAGGAAGATACAGACATGACAAATAAGCATTTATAAAGATGTTGCTAGTATATATCCTCAATGAGATGCACATTAAAGCCATGAGATACCACTATACAACTATTAGAATGGCCAAAATCTAGGGCACTGACAACACCAAATGCTGGATATGGAGCAAGAGCCCTCATTCATTGCTGGTTATAATGCAAAATGGTACAGCCCCTTTGAAAAAAAGTTTGGTAGTTTCTTATAAAATTACACATACTCTTACAATACAATCCACAAATTGCACTCCTCAGTGTTTTCTCAGAGGAGTTGAAAATTTATATTGAAACATAAAACCTGCACACAAGTATTTGTAGCAGATTCATTAATGATTACCAAAACTTGGAAGCAACCAAGATGTCCTTCAGTAGTAAATGGATAATAAACTGGTTCATCCAGAGAATAGAATATTTTCAGTGCTAAAAAGAAATGAGTTATAAATCCTTGAAAAGACATGGGTCTTTTTCACATGGGTGAAATTCAAATGCATATTCCTAATGAAAGAGGGCAATCTGAAAAGACTTCATACTGTTTGATTCCAACTATATGATGTCCTGGAAAAGGTAAAACTGTAGAGACAGTGAAAAGATTAGTGGTTACCAGGGACTAGGAAGACAGGATGGATAGGCAGAGCACAGAGGATTTTTAAGGCAGCCAAAATACTCTGTATGATACTATAATGGTGGCTACATGTCATGATATATATGTCCAAACCCATAGAATGTGCAACACCAGGAGCAAACCCTACTGTAAACTATGGATTCTGGGTGATAATGATGTGCCAATGTAGTTTCATCAACTATAAAGAACGTAACTTTCTGGTGGGGGATGTTGATAATGAGGGGTGGTATGAGAGTGAAGGGTTGGGCATATATAGGAAATCTCTATACCTTTCTCTCAATTTTTCTATGAATCTAAAGTACTCTAAAAAAATCTACTAGGGAAAAAAAATTTCAGTCTTAGGTTTTAAGTGACACTGCATAACTTTGTGGGTTGATATGGAATTTGTAATTCATATTAGTTTAAAGCTATTAAAAATTCTAGTCATTTATAAATAACCTGATTAGACTAAAAGACTGAATGTGTAATTTAAAGAAATAATAATTTAATCTTACAAAAATCACCTGAAAAATAACTCCCAAACTTAAATTTTATTACATAAATTTTATAATATATTGGATAATGTTTGTAAGCTTTCTGTACAATGTGGTAAATTTTCAAAGACAGGAATCACTCTATGTGTAAGCCATAAAAGGTGACCATTTCCAAACTTAGAAGAAACTGTAAATATCAATTTATTTAATTTTTTTACTTGACAGGATTTTTCAGAATTTTATTTTTTCTTTTTCTGTATGCAGCTTTAATTTGCAAGTATTTTTCAAAAAATATTATTTGACTCAAAAAACATTTATAACTGATAGATACTGAGTTTGTAATCAAAAGTTAGGATTATGCTGCCTTATAACATTTTAGAGTTTTTTATGTCTTAGCTCATATAAGTGTCCTTGAAAACTAAAATCTGTTTTCACAATCTGTTTATCTCTAATTTAAGTGCAAGATTTCTTGCAGTTTTTCTTTTTTAATTATGACAGCAATAGAATGAGATGAAAATGTGCCATATCACCACTTACTATAATATTCCCAGGATATTTACATATAATTCCCCAAATTATATTTAGATATTGAAATAAAATGTTATTGAAGAAAAAGTGATGTTTTAATGTAATTGGTTTTAAATTTGTACAAACTGATACATTTTTTTTGCCCCGGTTAAATGACTGACAAACCTCTTTAAAACAGCCAATCTTAAATGAGCTATCCATCATAAAAAAATGTGATAATTATTTGAACACTGAAGCAAGATAATAGATAATAATAAGGGGTTGGAATTAGCGTTCTTGATCATAATTTGTATGCCTTAATGAGAATGGCCAACTTACTAGCAATGACATTTAATATAATTTGGAACATTCGATTATCACATTTAGATTTAGTAAATAAATATGGATAGTTTTACTGTTGGACATCAAATTTTTATACAGATTTTTAAGAATTATGTTAATGTCTGCACTGAAGGTCATATTATAGAACTAATATAAGAAAAAGGCAAAAGAAAAAAAAAAGAAAAGGAAGTTTTATAAAGATTAGAATTGGCATGCCCTTCAACTGCTAGAGTTCATTTTTCCTTTAGTTAAAAAGAATCATTTGAATAAAATACATAAATATTAAAAAGGCAATTATGCTTTGTTACCAGGACGACAGAAATGAAGCACATGATAAAATAATGGGAATAATTTACAGCTCAGTGGGACAACCATAGAGACAATAATCTAATGGAAAAGGCACATTTATTTAAAAAGAAAATAAGATCTCTTATCTAAGCTCATCTTTAATTTCAACATTAGTGAACCAGATGATAGTAAAGAACCCCACATTTCAAATCTTTGAAAGATGTTTTCAGTAATTCATGGGTGATTAGGAAGTAACATAACTACTTTAATGCAAAGAGATTTCCCTGAATAGATTAGCAATTCCATTCTATTTAGGAAGAAAATGCTTTTGCTTCCCCAGAAACCCTTTGGTGTTCCATAACAAATGATGGATCCATACAAAATCCTTTTGACTGCAGGTAGGTCTGACCCAACCATTAA
The DNA here is from genome assembly GCA_004024625.1 of Mellivora capensis. Taxonomy (NCBI): domain Eukaryota; kingdom Metazoa; phylum Chordata; class Mammalia; order Carnivora; family Mustelidae; genus Mellivora; species Mellivora capensis. The sequence continues at coordinate 18,840 of PISX010004803.1, read as the reverse complement.
AATTCTACAGCTATCCTTACAAGGGTGTAGTATGAACACCCAAATATAATAACTTCCCCAATTAGAGCCTCAGAAGGTAGAAAATACTTTCAGCCTACGTAAAAGGGTACATTTAAAATTAGCTTAATCTGCCATTTCTTCTGATGATAGCTGATAAATATTTTGAATAAGAATCTAGTAGTCTGGGAAATGTGATTCACTTGTATTTCAAGACCAGATGAGTATAACATAAAACTAACATCACAAAAAGAATTGCAAAAACCTGACTGGAACTAATAATAGGTCTCTTATAATGTATGCTTATCACTTTAGTCAACAATGCAAATCTAAATTGGGCTCTGGTACTTTTGATAAACTTTGACCACAATTATATGACAAAGACTGCCATCTTCCCATATCTTAAGTAGCCACAGCAGCATAAAGAGAACTCCTTGTACCTTGGAAAGTTCATCCAAATCTGAAATTGTGTTTGGGGGTGGGGGGGTGTGAGGGGATGGGTTAGATTATGAAAGAGGCCACTCAACATTCTTCTATTCATGAGATCATTGATGGCATTTTGATTGGAGACTAATGGCTGCTTATTTTTAAGACATAACCTATAAAGAAGAGAGTTAGAGGACAAATACAGTTGGGGTTCACAAGTATGGACAGACTATGAGGGCTGGCACAAAGGGGAATATTTATTTGAGTAATGATGCATGTCAGATTGTTTTTTTGGCCTGTCCCTGGGTTCCTGCAGAGAAAAAGAGCTGTAATAAAAATAGGTGAAATGAAAGAACTCTATTACCTATGTCAGTTTAAGAAAATAAGAAAAAAATGAATATATTCAAATAAGAGAAAAATTCTGTTCTATTTTATGGCCAACTAATTGACAGCAACATAATTCTGTGGGGTAGGATCTATGGGTAGAATGTATTTTACGTCACCTCAGAATCTATCTATATAAAAGCACCCTCTTCAACATTAAAAACAAGAGAAATTCACCTGAACAGCCAGATTGTTTGAAAGTCTGGAGATCAACCTCAGGAGTGACAGAGGATATCACAGTGGTGATGAAAGGTCACCCAGTAGTGGCAGACAAGACAGGGCTGTGATAGAAGAAAATGTAAATTGTGATCTTTGGGGAGGCCATGCAAAACTCTGCTGACCCACCAGAACCTGAATGGAAAGACTTACCTGGCAGGGGTTTCAGAGACTCAGGGAGGGGGTCTGTTGCTATCACAGCCTCACTCTATCTTCAGCCTAGTGTGGCCAGGAGTGAGAATAATGTGAGATAAGTTAGACTCTTTGAAAGTACTTCCCTTCTTGAATATTCTGGGGCTGTGCAAATTTTGGTTAAATTAGTCTAAATAACTACCACCAATATATAAACGCAAAGCTTATCAAGAATAACTACTAATTTTATTGAAGGACTTTAATGCACATTATTGCATTTGATCTTCATAACAACACTTGTAAGATAGATGTTAATGTCCCAGTTTCTCACATGAAGCTAAGAGGGTTTAGATAGTTTGTCTGGGGAATATCTGCTTTGCAAATCTATAGCTGATTCTGATGTCTTTGTTCTGTTATACCATGGAACGATGGAGAAGCCTAGAAGAAAGTTCTATCACTGTTTGCAAAAATCAATATTTACGATTCCACATTAATGCACAGGTAGTATATAAAGAAAAAAGCTATTTTTGCTTAAGAAATAATTGTATTTCCTTCTTTTTATGTGTTCTCATCAAAAAGTTGAAATGTGAGAACAGCTAATACACTCTTGGTTGGCCTTAAGGTCCTTTAGGATTATTTTGTGATTTGACTTTCATGAACAAAGAGCCAGCGAAAAAATACAAAACAAACCAATGAATGTGTAACGGTGCTGACAAGCATCTTGCCTGGTTCCCTACCCTTAGGAGACTGTCATCCCATTTCATTGTCAGTTTATAAACATCATTGCTAAGTGGAAAGCAGAGATAATTCATTCAGTTCACTTAGGAAAACCTTGAACTTTAGGTCACCTAAACTAAATCTGTTTAAATCTCAGAAGTAATGAAAGAGCAAACATAAAATTATAGAAAATTCTAATGCTATTTTCATCACAGGGAGTTCAGAATTACATTATGCAAGGGAATATAATTAACTCCACTGAATTCTACCCTAAGTATCATGTTAGAAGTGTGGGATTTGTTATTAGCATAAAAGGAGCAAAAGCACAGGCCTGAAGTTAAATATCTGCGACATTGCCATCATGACCAATGGGAAAGAAACAATCTTGCAAAGGAATGACAAGTGGTTAAAAGTCAAAGGAAGTGAGGAAAGCTGTAATTAAAACCATAAACTGTAAGTAAAAGAGCATGTAAACTACAGATCCATTTAGTCTATGGGTGAAAGAACTCAGAATAATTATATCAAGCTAAATGAAAAGCTCTTGCTTTCTTGCAAAACCCAGACTAGAACAGATAAGGAAACTTCCCAACAGGAGCCAGGAAACCATTTTCTGTTGAGTCTGGCCTGACTCATTGATTTCTAGTAAGAACTAAGCTTCCTAAATATCACTTTTCTACACGTATAAGATGAGACAAATATCTCCTTCACAGATATGTGGAAAAGACGAGCAAAATAAAATAGTTGAAAATATATTTGGTAGAAAGACAATACAGTACAATATTTCTACTGTATGGTGGAAACAACTATGGGAGGAGGAGGACTGTGGAAACCCATATTTCCAAATTTGTCAGAAAACCGAGTATGTCCACGGTGGTCAGTGTCTCAGTATCTCACCATCTATTAAAATATTTTTTTTAAGATTTTGTTTATTTATCTGACAGAGAGAGAGAGAGATCACAAGTAAGCATAGGGGCAGGCAGAGAAAGGGGGGAAGCAGGCTCTCTACTGAGCAGAGAGCCCGATGCGGGGCTTGATCCCAAGACCCTGAGATCATGAACTGAGCCAAAGGCAGAGGCTTAACCCACTGAGCTACCCAGGCATCCCTATTAAAATATTTTTAAACACAGTTCTCTACCTACTCAAGTCAGCCTTCCAACTTAACAGCATCCCCAGTTTCATACAGTAAGAATCACATTTTTTAAATTATTGATTCCTCCTGCTTCACAACAAGGCTATTGCTACTACCCTATTTCGACAAGATAAAAGGAGAACTGTAAGGAAAGAGATACAGGCTCTCAAAGGGAGATAAGGCACAAGTTTTCTGAATAATAATGACATTAATACTTTTGGAATTTCCTTCTTAACATTTCATGCCTCAATTTTATAATTTACAAGTAATCCATTTACTTCATAATTACTTGCCAGTTCTTCCAAATCATTTTCCTTTTTTTAAAAAAAAAATTATTATTTGACAGAGAGACAGCAAGAGAGCGAACACAAGCGAACACAAGGGAGAGGGAGAAGGAAGCTCCCCACTGAGCAAGGAGCTCGATGTGGGGCTGGATCCCAGGACTCTAGGATCATGACCTGAGCAGAAGGCAGACACTTATTGACTGAGCCACCCAGGTGCCCCTTTCCAAATCATTTTCAAGATGTATGGTTGCTTTGGCAGTGACGTGAAAGTTACCCATGTTGCCTGCAGTTGTTCTATGTTTATCCTGGATGGTGAATCTTTTCATAGAACAAAAAGTACATTTCTGGTTCCCATTAATCCTGTGGGATTAAAATTCAGCCCTATGTACACTTGAATCACCTGCCTGGATTCTGAAGGTACTTGAGTTTGCACCAATGGGTGCAACAGGAATCTAAAAACAAATAGTCCTAAATCCCTATTAACTGAAAGAACCCCAAGTCATTTAGCCCATTACATCCACATATATTTTGAACAGGTACTTTCCTATTTTTCTTAATCTTGAATGGGTCACAACTTCTATTTTACTCTCCAGTTTATTATTTCCAGTGTATCTAAAAGGCATTAGGGTAACTTATTTTCCTTCTCAAATTAGAAGTCTTCCTAGGGAGCAAATTTGAGCATGACTAGCTCAGTGCTCCCCACTCACCACCATGAGTGCAGCCTCTCACACCACAGCATTCCTTGGGTCTTAGCCAAATTTAAAAGCATCTCTATTTTATGGTAATGCCTTTTAATTATTATTATTTTTATTTATTTGTTTATTTATTTATTTTTACATTTTTGGAGTAACAGTGATTCAAATCTTTTCTTCTGTGACCTGGGCTATAGGTTTTAAGTCCATGGTTGCAGTACTGTTTTACTGCTAACGTGTCCTCTACATAGTTTGTATAGATTACTAAATAATGGGAATAAATTCCTTCTAAAAGTGACAAAATTACTGAGATTTTTTTTTCTTAGAACAATAGTTCTTGGGGTGTCAGAGGGGCTTAGTTGGTTAAGAATCTACCTTTGGCTCAAGTCATGATCCTGGGGTCCTAGGATTGAGCCCCCAGTTGGCTCTATACTCGGTGTGGAGTCTGTCTTTTCCTTTCTCTCTGTTCCTGTCCCCGCTCATGTGTGCACTCTCTCAAATAAATAAACAAAATCTTTAAAAAAATAGAATAATACTTCTTTTCTCTATGTGCAGTCCTCAGACTAATTCAAATGTTTAGGCCAGTGGGTTTGTACTTTTCCTGGCTTTGATTTATAAAAACCATGGACTTTAGATGAAGAGAAATCTGCTGGCAAAAGACAAAGCATCTCATAACACATCAAGAGAGCACTAGATTGTACCTTCTGAAAAAGATTATCATGAATGGGAAACATACACTCACACATCCATACACCTTCCCCAGTCTAGGGAGAAACAGGACAGAAAGTAAAAGGGGAAAAATTAGCAGTGTGGTAGATATAACATAGAACTCCACTAGGACTAAGAGGCATGAGGACAGAAACAAGAAATATCTCAGGGGCGCCTGGATGGCTCAGTCAATTGAGTGACTCTTGTTTCTGCTCAGGTCGTGATCTCAGGTTTCTGAGATAAGCCCCACATCAGGCTTCATGCTAGGGAGTCTGCCTGAGAATTCTCTCTCTCTCCCTCCCCACTTGTCTTCCCCCCATACTTACATTCTCTCTCTCCCTCTCTCTCTCTGTAAAATAAATAAATAAAACTTTAAAAAAAATTTTTTTTGAGTAGCCACCTGTGTGGACTGAAGACCAAACAGCAGAGAGTGGACATCTCCCCAGATGCAGAAGAGTATTAGCCCCTCCCATAAAACCTTGGCACTATGGAAACTCCTTCATTCCCAAAATATTTAGTCTAACCCTAGGAAAAGACAGGTTGTCTTGGCTAAGGATGAGTTTAAGCACACCTGAGTTTTTAAAAAGTTTTATATCTAGAATATAATTAATAAAGTCAATGTGTTATTATTACATATTATAAGTCATATTCTAGATATGAAAAGCTCTGTGAAAAACCCAACTCAGATGTGCACAGTAGGGGTAAGTAGTTATTTCTGCTTTATAGTTACATCTGCATCACTGGCTTCCAATTACTATAGAAGCTAATTCACATACAAAAATAGTATTAAACGGAAATATAATACCATTTTCAATATTCTTCATGTCTTGGTGGTAAGAGCTTGAGGCTAGTAGTAGGCAATATATATCATATTGCCTTAATGAAGTTAGTATGACCCAAGACATGTAGATATTAAATGTAAAGTATAGTATTATTAAGTTTGAACATTTAACCAAGCACTAAATCTTGAAAGTAGAACTCTCACTATCATCATACACATGGAGTTGCAACATTTGGGTCCACTTACTCTTTGCAAATGAGGTGCCTTGCTTCTTGACTTCCAAACCTTCAAGCAATCTATTTCTTATAGCATGAATCAAAGGTTTATTCAATGTCTTCTGAGCCATCTGGGTGAGTTAAGGGTAAAAGAATCTAAAATGTATGTATTCATTTCATTTAAAATACACATGGGCTTATAAACCAATTGAAAATTACTTGGCATGAACCTAGAGGAACTTGGCAGAAAACATTTCCCTGAGCCCAACACTTTTGACTAAGTCCAAATGCAATAAAAATTAAAAAAAAAAAGTTGCCCACATCTTTAGTCCTGAATTGGCAAAATAGGCAAATCATAATTAAAGAAAAGAAAGTATACTGAAATAAATTTGAAATAGGTATCTTTTCAAATGAAATGTGGCTTATGAACAGTATTATATGTCTTTTTCTACAATAATGGATCTTAAACTTTCAGGAATAATCTTCTAGCATCTGATTATATCTGAGTAGCTTTCATATGCCTTTGTGAAGCAGGTGTTTCATCCTATTGTCATTCTATGATTGTGCTGTAGAACCTGAAAATAGTGCTAGGTGCCCTTCCTATGTGCAGACATGTGTATGTGTATGTGAATACATACACATGAGTGCATGTGTATGTGAACACATACACACAAGCATATATATATGTGCTAAAAATGGAAAAAAGTTCCTCCTCCTAATAAATAAAAATGACTCTCTGTATTTGTCCTTTTGGTTATTATGATTATATATATATGCAGTATGCTTCTAGTCTACTGACAGAAGCAGCTAGCTCAATTTTTTAAAATGTTCCCTTCCAATAAGGGTTGCCAGATAAAATGCAGGATGCACAGCTGAATTTGAATTTCAGATAAACAGAAAATAATTTCTTTAAGTGTAAGTATGTCTCATGCAATATTTGGGACATGCTTATGTACAAAAAAAATTCATCTTTATCTGAAATTCAAATTTAACTGAGTATCTTGTTTTTCTTTCTGATGTGAAAATTCTACATTCAACACCTCTTAATGAATATAGTTAGGGAGGAACATAGCTCAAAAAAAAAGTAGTTCTCATGCTCCTCCTATGTGGTCCCACTCTCTTTGGTATTGTAAGAACCCAAAGATCTCTCCAGCTAACTACCTTCCAGGAAGGGGAACATCAGACTAACATGTGAGGAGTGCAGTGTAGGTTAACTGCTAAATTGTGTCAACCATCTATACAAGATCTGTTTGTAAATGAAAAAAATTCATGAGACTACCTGAATTTAAAGAAGTGTTCATGATTGAGAAGCACTTTGAAGGAAATGAAGGTACATTCTGGAGAAGAGGAACAAGGTTGAGAGCTTGGAGGAGAGAATGAATACAATATGTTCATGACACATTACAGATGCTCAAAATGGAAACAATTATTATTAGTTAAAGGTGTTTAAACCAAAATCTGAAAAAATATATGTGCATGTATATATGTATACAATGTCAACACTTCTTTTCAATCATTTGTGAAAGATGTTGCTTTACTTCAAAAACAGTCACAGACTTCCAAGCCTTGTAATGTTTGACTTACCAATACTTACCCGGAACTAGGTTTGAGACCATCAAGGGTATATAGACTGTGTCTGTCCTCTTTGTACTCCCAATGCTGAGTACAAGGCCTGGGCACAGTGCTCAGTAAGTGTTTGCAGAGCAAATTATAAAAAGAGAAGAAAGGGAGGGTGGGTAGAAGGGAAGGAGAAATAATTCTTCAAGGCAAGAGAATGTCATAGGAGTTCTAAAATTAAACTATTATTTTAATTGATACATTCATCTATATTTTTAAGGAATGAAAGGTGGGAATTGAATTTCAAATATGCCAGTGTCCTACACAAGTAGGAATTCTGCTATCCTTTTTCATCCATTTATTTTGGAAAATGCTACTTTAAAGAGAAACAATAATGCAGGCATTTAAAAAAGGTTCAGTAATGGTCCAGGAATGCAACTGTCTTCACATCACTCTCTAGAAATCACCCCTCCACCCTAAACAAAAAGTAAAAATTAAATAAATGTGTTTAAAGATTAGAGACCAATTATTTGAAGTATTTAGAAGTGCAATTTCTAGGCATTCCAAAATATAAGGATCATAGAGTAAATGACTTTGTGCAATTTTCATTGAAGATTCTTGAAATTCACAGGATCTGTGTTTGCCTTCTAAGAGATAGCTTGTTGTGGTATATTGATGTCAGCCTCAAGTCTAAAGGTCACTACTGTCGCTGACAAGATACAACATCTCACTGTCAGTCAGTGAATTTTTCCATTAGGATGAAGGGGATTTGAATATTTTTCCTGCTTTGCAAGTTTTCAATCTCAAAATCATTATTTTACCATATACATATATTTTTAAAAGATGAATATTGCTCTCTTTCCATTTCCACTTGATTTCTATCAGGTTATTAGTAACTCCTTTCTGTACTGGTACTAGCGAGATAAAGCCAGGAGATATACCAAGATTTCCCTCACTACTGATCCACTATGTGGATTTTTAATAAATATAGAAGAATTTTAGGAAATAAGATGCGAGGACTGTACATCTTGACAGTGTCAAAATGTTCTTGGCCATTGCTTCCAAACACAGGGATTGACTGCTTTTGCCCTATATTGAAAATCTAAAAAAAAGCACCTTACTAGGCATTTTCCCAGGTAAGACTAAAGTAGGATAGCAAACCCCAGGATTTCTGAGCCTAAAATTCTGTGAAAAAAGTCCTGTGTCTCTTATTATCCAGGCCAATGCCTACTAGTTTAACCATCCAGAGGAATAGACTAAATCCATGTTACACAAAGATAAGTATTACATAGACCTCTTTTCATTATGAGTAATGATGTTATAGGATTTATATGAAATCACACATGCTTATTTTTTTAAGTCAAGCAATTCAAAGTGCAAAATAGTGCACTTTGTGCAAAAGTGCAAAAAAAAGAATAATTTTTAAAAATTCCACTAGAATTTCATCAAGAGAGAAAATAAGACAGCATCATTCTAGTTTCTTTTTATGCTTGTATAGTGAAAAATAATGTATAGATGAATAAAGTTTATTTTCTTAAAATGAGGTCATATATATGCATTTTATTAAAAATATTACTTTCAGTATTTCTTGAATTTTTAGGATAAAAAGAAGTCAGAAAGAAACTGAAGTTTCTTTGAAGATAAATGCCTCCTTATTTAAAAAAAAACAACAAAACAAACTCTAAAACCTAAAATATTCCTTTCAAGTTAAGAGGGAAAGATTATAATGGACAATATAAAGCTGAAGCCATTATATTTTTTTTCTCTCTAAATTTCAATCCTATGTTCTCAAAATCCTTCCTTACTAGAAAGGATGAGAAATCAGCACTCAGATTTTTCTTTCTTTCTACCTTTCTGCTTTAAAATGGTTTATTTTTATTTTTTATTTATTGAAGTCCATAACACTTGCTTTCTTTTCTGTAGGCATAAGGCTCTCAGTTGTTTAGCCCAGTTTTCTATCTGGGTGAAAGTTCAATAACCACTATTAATTTTTCCAACTCCAATCTTTATTCCTGATTTTTACAATTTTACTCTTCTCTTGGCTTGCTGGACTGAGACAGAAAGTAGGTTTTCAGAAGGGACTTAGGGGTTTTCCCTGTGTCTGGTAATAAATGTCTATTGCCTTTATACATATAAATGACTTTGAACTTGAGTTATAAATTGGTCTTTCTTTGAATATTTTATTGAAATTTTGTAGATATTGCTTCATTTTCTTCTGATACCAAATATTACTGTGGAAAGTCTGAGGTAGACTTGATTTTTCCTCTTTCAATCACTTGTTTCTTTGCCTGTGTGCTTGAAAATTTGTTTAGCCATTTTGAAATTCAATAGCTAAAATAGAACATGTCTCAATGTGTACTACTTTGTACCAATTTTTTATAGAACATGATGTGACCTTTTTCATCTTCAAGATCAGTTCTTTATTCCATAGCAAGACTTTTCCTACTATATCTAGAGGTGTGTTTTTACATTCAAGTTGTGGAATATTTGACTGCAGAAGTAACACTTATACTTATCATCTGATACATTCTTTCTGTCCTTTCCATCATCCTACTGCTTCAATATCAGTAGTTTTGTCTTTTTTTTTCCTTTTGCATTCAAAATAATAATCTCATGACTCTCTTCTGTGGCAGTTGAGTTTCATTCTCAGATTTCTGATCCTGTTTTTTCCCTAATTAATTTATTTGTTCAGTTAATGGTGTTGCTTTGTTCAATTTGTTTCCATAGCTCAAAAATCTCATTCTTTATTAATGTACCTTTCAACTCTTTTTCTACAGAACTAAGTCTTTGCTAAATTCTTCTAAGGTGGGGGAAACTGTCTTTATTTCTTCCTTACTTGAGTTTACAAACAAATGTGATTTTTTATTTCTTTGTCTTTTGCCTGCTAGATTGTTCCTTCCTTCCTTCCTTTCTTCTTCTCTTCCTTTACTTTCATAATATATTTTCATAGTTGTGATGCAATTATGAATACAACTATGACTTGGAATAATTTATGTTAGAGAACTCGAAATATTTGCTAGCTAGATTTTTTAAAAAACTATATGGGAGGGTGCCTGGGTGGCTCAGTCAGTTAAGCATCTGACTCTTAGTTTTGGCTCAGGTCATGATCTCAGCCTGGTGAGATTGAGCCAGTCTCAAATTCTGTTCTGGATGGAGAGCCTGCTTAGGATTCCCTCCTCCCTTGCACATATGTGCATGTGTGCTTGCTCTCTCTTCCTCTATACCTCTCTAAAACAAAAACAAACAAAAACAAAAAACCCAGATCAAACCGAAGCAAACAAACAAACAACAACACTATATTAGGGTTTCAGTTCATTAGTGGGTGATGGTGCCCTATTTCTAAGGGGTAGAGCAACACATTCAAGTACCACATCACTTCTAATTTTACCATGGATCTATTGAATTTGCAAAACCTGGTGGTTTTTCCCCACCTCTGCTTGGATCTTCAGATTCTATTTTGCATTAAAAGACTGTAGTATTCATTCCCTCTGTCTCTGTCTCTTTCTCTCCTTCAATCTTCTTACTGCTTATCTACATATTCATTCTCCCTAAACTGCCACACATCAATAATCATTTATTGGATTATTTTTTTAATGCATCAAGTTCCCCTTTACTATTTGGGATTTGGATAACAGGGTTAAATACTCCATCAAGGCCTTCCAGAATGGTATGGTATTTTCTTTGACCTTCGTGTTTTTAGAGTTTATAGAATGAGTTTGAACTCATTCCTTGTTTGGATGCTGTTGGTGAATTTTGTTTTGTGTATCCTAATTATTTGTGTATCTGTATTTGTGTCTGGATTTTACTGGATTTATTTTTAGGACTTTGGGAATCCAGTTCCACTCTATCATCTTTTAACAAATTATTGTAATGTTTTCTAAAGAGTATAGAATTATTACATTAATAATTTCTGTGAGTCTTGAAAATCCATAAATTAATGTTTTAATCCACGAATTCAACAAAATTAAACTTTAGAATAACAATTTAATGCTATGGATGATGCCTTCTAAAATAACATTCCTGCTCAAAATGTATTCTGCTGACTACTTCATCGTAACTTCTTTGACCTTGATGAGCGGATACTGTATATACTGTCTCGGTCCAGGAGATGGCTTGATTCTCCCACTCCTTTTTTCTATTTAAACTGTGGCTTTTCTTTGATGTGAACATATGTATTAATCACCTTTCCTTATTAGTGCCCTATTAATTCATTATTTTATAAGTTTGGTGTCACAGAGACTGTGAACACTGAACTCACTTGGAAGTATTTATTGTAATATGGTCTAAGATGAGAATTAAGGGAATTATTTTTTAATTTCATTGAAATGGAAACATGACACTCTGAAAATTATATAGACTTCTCACATGTCTCAGAAAATGTGGGTGCCAGTATTTTTTTTTAATTCTATGTCCCTCTAGAGCTATGTAAGCCAGGGTATCAAAGCAGGTTGATCAATAGTTCATATTGGAGTGCATACGGCATTGTATTCATAACTTTCATTTGCAAGTATGTGCTATGTAAGTCAAGTACTGATGATAAAAAGAAAAGAAAGTTAGCTATAAATTGAAACTCAGTCCCACATAGGAATTTGGGACTTTCATATTCTAAAGATATTCTAAAGCATTTTAGTTTATGTGTGTATTTTCCTTTTAAAGCCCTGGATCCTTTAAATTTGTTATCTCAATGTTTTCATTTCAGATCTGTATAATGAGTGACATTTTTGCTCAGTAAGAGAAAGGTGAAATCCTATCGTAGTAGTGTCATTTTTGATGTAGTTCTAAGAAGGAAGGAAAGAAAGGAAAAGAAATGAAAGGAAGGAAGGAAGGAAAGAGAAAAGAAGGAAGGAAGGAAGGGGAAAGAAGGAAGGAAGGAAGGAAGTAGGAGGGAAATAGGGGGGGAGAAAGGAAGGAAAAAAGAAAAGGCATCAAGAATGGAATTATGTTGTTGTTGAGCCTCTAATTTTCCTAAGAATGAATTGTAAAGTAAGCAAAGGGCGAGGGAAAGTGCCATATGCTCTTTTTCCAGAGGAATATGTCTTAACAACAGATCAGAAGTCATCTTTAAATGCCTACAACAAAGAAACCTTTAGTTGCTTATTCTGCAGAGGCAATTTTTGCTTTCTTTTTTGCTGAGCTGCCAAAAGGAGAATATCTAAAAATAATTATTTCTGCCAGTTGAGTAATTAATGATGGCCTTAGCAAATAACAATTTTATTGAATGGCATTAGATAAGATGAATTAGATTTTTATTAAACGGTATCTCAACATTTGAAGGATTCCATAAATGCTTCATGAAGAGTGTTCATACTAAATCAGGGAAAAGTGTTTTTACTTTTCATGTTGACAATAAATGTATGATAAATACAATGATTTTTCTATGAAAATCAACAAGTTCACATTTCCTCACTTTGCTTCTATTACTTATAATATGCCTAAAATTATTAGGGAATGCAAATTACTGGATGTTTATTCTTGCTGATAGACCTAAAAACCAGTTGTTCTTCAGCTTTTTAGTATTAGAACTCTTCTAGGCATCTGTGTCCTTGCCCTTTCCCCCACTTCCCTTGCTTCCATCAGACTTGTGCCAATGATAAAGAAAGTGTTTTGTTTCTTAGCATTCTAACCAGCCTGGTTCCCTATTTCTGTCCCTCTATCACATTCACTGCTGAAGACACGTGAAGAGGGATGAACACTAAAATCTACAAATATCCTTCAAGGAGGCCAACAGGCAGTAGTTAAATAGATCTATGACAATAAACTGCTGCTATTTTAGCAAAACATGTTCCAGGTTCTAGAAATCAGCCTCTGCCTTTCTCTCTCTGATCCCCTATCACCTACCCTGGGAATTCTCCTGACCTAATAATTTCTCAGTGTTGGAGTGCTGCAGGGCTCCATTCTGGGCCCTTGCCTTGTTCTCTGAGTGATCTCACTGAATCCCAGGTCTTTAAAATACCATCAAGATGCTGACAACCTCAAATTGTAGAACTGGCTTTGTCCAAATGCCAGTGTATTTATATACTCCACAAGTTACTGAATATCTCTACTTGAATGTCTAATAAACCTTTAACAACTTAAAATCTCAAAAAACGAACTCCCGATTTTCCCTGACAAATCTGTGCCACTTGCTGATTTTTGCATCCCAGTTAATGGCAAATGATGAGAATAATGATTTTTAAAAATAAACATTTTATGTCACTTTGTGTCTTTCTCTTACATGACACAGTCTATGAGGAAGTCATACCAGCTCTATCTTGAAAAAATATATACAATCCAACCATTTTTCATTGCATCCATTAATACCACTCTAGTTTGGGCCACACTCATATTTCACCCGAAGTACTGCATATTATTTCATAATTGATTTATTTCTTTCAGCCCCTGGCCTTTCTACTACAATCTAAACTCAGTATAGGGACCAGAATGATCTGTTTGAAATGTAAGCCAGATAATGTCTACTTCATGCCCTGTGATAGCCCAACATTTTATCCCAAATAAGTCATAAAAGTCCAATTTAATTGATTCTCTTCTGTGACCATTCCCTCTACCTCACATTCTCACACTCCACATCAGTCACACTGAATTCTTAATTTCTCTTAAACCCAGGAAGAATGTTCCCATTTGCTCTGCTCCTTTAACTAGAACACTAATCTCCCAAATATTCCCTAAGCTATCTCCCTGCCCCTGCTCCTGAAATCCTTCTTTATCATTTATTCCAAAGCCTGTCATGACCAATGCAATATTGCATTCTCCTTCCATTTCCACCTGCAGGACACTGTTCTCTTCTACTCTGGTTTTCTTTTTATCTATCTTCTAACATACAACACGTTTTTCCTCTTATTTTTTGGTGTCTATTTTCCATATCCTATTAGAATGTAAGCTCCTTGAAATAAAGAAATTTGTTTTGGCTACTGAGGAGTGATAGTTATTTTCACCAATCAGCATATTCTCCAGATAGGGCATCCTGACCAGCTATGTTTCTTCCTTTTAGCTAAAAGTGAGTTTGCCTCCAGGTACAGATTCAGTTGACCCAATGGGAGGACTATTACATGAGAGTCCTTCATGTGCTGAAATTTCTCCTAATCCACTTACTGTGAAATTTCTACAACTTGGGGCAACTGGGTGGCTCAGTCCTTAAGCGTCAGCCTTTGGCTGAGGTCATGTTCCCACGGTACTGGGATCAAGCCCAGCACTGGGCTCCCTGCTGTACGGGGAGCCTGCTTCTTCCTCTCTCACTCTCTCTGCTTGTGTTTCCTCTCTCTCCGTGTCTCTCTCTCCATCAAGTAAATAAATAAAATCTTAAAAAAAAATTTCCACATCTCAGTGTCATAAAGAGTAATGGAGAAATTTGGATATCTAATACTACTAATCATATCATTACATTTCCTAATGTGGGAATACCCTTTTGGTAATGATGCATGCTTCTAGTATGTCATTATATATCATGCTAATTTTTCACTTAGAATTGTATACTGCTGCCCATGTGCATGACCCATGCACAAAATGGTATTTTATTTCAACTTTAAACTCTGTATTTTTACTACCATAAATATATTTGCTTTTTTTGACAAAGTATTTTAAAATAAATGGTGAACTCAGGCTGCTTATATACAGAGATACAGAATAAAATGAGCAGCAGCTGAAAATCCTATCTTACTCAAGACTACACTAATGACATACTTAAAAGTTTTTTCTTGAAAACTTGGGATTTCAAAGCATAGCTTACAATATTGCATAACGCTACTTGGCAAGTAGAATTTCTACAGAATTAGAAACTTCGGAAATTCTAACAATGCACCAATTTTAGTTTTTCTTACTAAAATTTATGCTCACTGTTTACTAGGAAGTAGCCTTAATCTTTCTTAAAATGAAAGTCTATGGAATTGTATCACTGTAGTGTAAGAACTAAATAAGGAATTGTGGTTGAAATCCATCTGTAGCTCATCTGCAGGAGCCTAAAGATATGAAAATCAATGTTATAAGAAGTTCCAGCTTCTTTCTAACTGACACAGTCATTGCTCGTCAGTCACAAGTATAACAAATCCCACCACTAACGGTGGCTCACATCAAGCTGATATAAAGGAAAGACAGCCTGCATGTTTATGTACATTTTCACTTTCTGTTACTTCACCCCTAAAACTTCTTCCCAAATTCTGTCCCTCATAATGGTTGAGAACTTGGACTACAGAATTTCAAGGAAGATAAACATAAAAGTGGACTGAGAGTCCTTTTATATTTCTTATTCACTTTGATTGGGAGAAATGCCCAATCAGGTAGGAAGCAAGTTATTGATTCCATTATACAGAAGAGGAAACATATTTGGAAAGAGTAGATGACCAATGTTGCTGAGCTGGCAATAGGTAGAGCCATGACACAGAACGAATGTCAAGTTCTTTTGACTTACAACCTACGACTTTCTATTCTGCCATTAAATTAAAAAGTTAGACTAGATAATTTCTCAAGTCTCCCTGTACAAATTAGTCATGTTCTCTCATTTTAGTCATGGAGAGGTGAAGGAAGGCATGGTTTGAAATGTTGGGTAAATATTGATAGTGGCAAAAAGGGGGAAGGACTTTCTCACATGTTTATATGACCAACAGGGGTTTCTATTGGGAGAGTTTGTTGGAGTTCTGTATCTACTATATACATCATTGAATCAGTTCCTTTGCATTTACTGACAAACAGATAAAAGCTTTTGTTAATTTTGCTTTTTTCCCCTGGAGATATTAAATCTAAAGGATAGATAGCTTCTAAGGAAGAGTAAAAAATTACATTAAATGATTTCTGAATAAAAACCCAATTGTGGATAGTAGGATATTCAGTCAAGAGTAGAGTACTTATTACCATGTTTTGTTTCATAATTTCCATGTTTCACTGATTTCTTTCCTCCAATAGACTTTCTTAAAGGCATCCTTAGCTATAAAAGGGAATAAAAAGAGAAAAAAAAATCAAGATCATTGTAATCTGTTGTCTCTGTTCCCAAAACAATATTATGGTGCATTTGTAAAAGCAATAAACATCAGTATATAAAGATCATATCGTTGAACTCAACATATTTTAGATAAAAGAAAACATCAGCGTTCAGTGAGGTTATGTATCAGTCCTAGCTTTGGAATCCAGGTTTTCTGACTCACAGATGAATTTTCTTTTTAGATTATTATTGTGACTGCTTCTCCCAACAAATGAAGGGAAACATTTGGTATTCACAGTATTTTATTTGTCAGGTAATTATAATATATTCCTTTATGGGAAAGCTTGTCTACATTACAAATACTATACCCCCTTTGTACTAATTATATCAACACAACTTATTTCATCGACTCACAGCTAAGGGGTTACAAAAAAGAAGACAACAACCAATCACCATTAATTTATCCTTTTCCTTCTCTGGGAACTGCTTATCTAATGAAAATATTTAACTTCAGTTAAAAAGGAAAATAAAACAAAACTAAAGTCTTCTATAGCAGTAACTTAAATAAGCATGTACTTTCTTTGAACCCAAACACAATGTTTTATTCTTTGTGTCAGAGTTGTAAGTACCTTCCAATTGTGTTAGGGTAGTACGAGACAATTTCATGGCTATTAGCCAAACTCTGTGCAACTTAATATACACATGGTCTGCTTTATATTTCAAAAGTTGGGTTCAAATAAGGTTGAAGTTTTATTTGGATTAGAAATTTTTCTATTTTTATTTCTATTAATATTAAGTAGATAATCTTTTCATTTCATATTTTAAATTCTTCATTTCTTTTAGTATCCTCACATGTTAAGAGAAAGTTAATCTGTATGTATGGAAGTGTTAAATCACTAGATGGCACACCAGAAACTAATATAACACTCTGTTAACTAACTGGAATTGAAATAAAAACTAAAAAACAACAGCAACCAAAAGTTAATGTGTACCTCCATGGTATTTCAGGGTCCTTTTATCTATTTAAACTAAATGAAACTTTCTTTGGTTAAATAATCTGGTAATCATATTTATGATACGGTGAATGGAAAGATATATTTTTAATCTGTGAATAGTGAAAACACAATTAATTACATGTGCCCTATAACATGGCACAGGAAATAGATTGCTTATTTAAAAGGCACTAGTAATTCGAAACTATGATTTTTAGGGAACTGCCTGTAGGGTGAACACTTAGCAAAATGTTAACTATTTTGATTATGTGTCAGTGTTCCCAACCAGTCAACTTTCCAAAAATTTCTAAGGAATTACACTGGATAAACTTCACTTTAATTTTCCTCATTTCCTGTGATCACTGTAAAAAAGAGAGCTAAGGAGACACAAAAATCAGAGGGTCACTATAAAGCTTAGACATTTCATTACATAGAGAGTTGACAAAGATAGCCTATTCTCAAAGAAGTTTTGACCACTACCCAGTCAGTTTGATAGTTTCAGCTTTGTGGCTCAGTTTCTTTCATATCATGGCTAGTAGTATAGCTTGTGTGCCTGGATCTATTTCCTTGATATGGCTAAAGTTCATGAGATGTACATATGTTGTATTTTTGCATATTCTAAACTGTAGTGTAGCACTTGATAGATTTTTTTTTTGACATCCAAAATACTGTGTGCACTGAATTAAATGGCTTTTAAGTGGAACTACAGAAGCTTTTTTTTTTTATTAGCAAGTTAGGACAGGTGTGTTTAGGTTACTTTTATTTTTCCTTCCTTTAGAGTGGCAAAATATTCAATAGCATGTGTTCAAATTTTAGCAAGAATAGTACTGGTTGTTCTGGGCCTTTGGAATCAATAGAAGCTTCTCATCTCTTTGGGAGCTTTCATTTCATTAGCAGCAACAGCCTCTGCTCTATATGCGCCTTCAGTGTATACTGTCTTTCCTCACTGCAGTGGACTAAGCTGGTAAGAAGGCACATTTTCAACTGTTACCACTCACAATATCAAATATGCATGCCAGATAAAATAAATACTTAACCAAAATTTCAAAAAACAAACATAAGAAAAAATAATTAAACCACCAAGTACCAAAACAGAGGGAAGATCAAGGTAGAAAAATTGTCATCTATCAGGAATCTCAAGTGAAGCATTCCAAATGCAAATCTAGTGGTTGGAGCCAGGTCTTTAATGTATATGGGGACAAAAGGCAGAGCTTTGGATCAAATTAGAGGGGACATACTGTCATTGAGCTTCTATACAAAATACACCTCATTGAAAAACTGTCCAACAAATGAAAAGATGATTGGGAAATCTCCAACTTTCAAACTAAAGAAGCTACCAGGAGGCTTTCTGTCTACCCAGACCCAATACTTGTAGGGGGGAATTGAGATGAGGATTCAAAATCACAGAACTATATCACGAGGTGAGTTCAAGTCCAAATTCACAATCCTCACAAAATGTGGGAACCCAATCGGAAATATTTTTGAATATCAAAATGCTAATTATGACAAAATAATACTATTAAAAAGATACCACTGTAGTCTCATTAGAAGTAAAAAATCTAAGACTCAAGGAATCTCACTCTTTCCTACTGATAGACACACATAAACTCAGCTGAAAAAAAAAGTCTCCAATAAAAAATTATATACCACCTGGGGAAATACAACTTGCTTACTCAGCTGGATATTTCATTTTTTGAATGTT
>PISX010004802.1:0-116190 GCA_004024625.1 Mellivora capensis | reverse complement strand
CATGGTTGCCTGATACCGTTCTCTCCATCAATTTATTTATTTTTTTTATTTTTATTTTTTTTATTTAATTTTTTTATAAACATATAATGTATCTTTATCCCCAGGGGTACATGTCTGTGAATCGCCAGGTTTACACACTTCACAGCACTCACCATAGCACACACCCTCCCCAATGTCCATAACCCCACCCCCCTCTCCCAACCCCCCTCCCCCCAGCAACCCTCAGTTTGTTTTGTGAGATTAAGAGTCATTTATGGTCTGTCTCCCTCCCGCTCCCATCTTGTTTCTTTTCTTCTTTTCCTACCCCACAAGCCCCCCATGTTGCATCTCCCCTTCCTCATATCAGGGAGATCATATGATAGTTGTCTTTCTCTGATCTCTCCATCAATTTAAAACCATTTCCCCAAGATCCCAAAGTAGCAAAGCACTTTGCAAGTCTTACCTAGTCCTTGCAAGTGCCCTGTGGGTTTGGAGATTGGGGTATCATGAAGTATGTGACAAAAGAGGCATCCTCCAGGGTTATGGGCTAACTTACAGGCACAGCTTCTAAACCCGAGGCAGGATTTACACCACTGAGTTTGTTCTTGGTTTGTCTTCAAATAAGCTTAAGAGAAAAGTAGAATTTAGATTAGAAGTCATGGCACAAATATTACAAGGAAGGATGCAACCAAGAATTCCCTAACTAGACTGCCTTTTCTTTATAAAGGCTTTTGGGGTCTCCTCTAGTTCAGACTGAGGCAATGAACCAGGCAGGTAAGCCAGGGTCTAGTTAGATAAAATGAGGAAAATCCAGCCCCAAACTTGGATGGTTCATTATTGGTTTTCCCTAGAGTCTTCTCTGGCTTGGGGCATCAGGCTTTAGAAGGTGGGACCCAAAGACCTGTGATCTAGTTCTGGCCCATCTTCCAGGACTTTGGATGAATCACACAGGCTCACTGAGCTGTTGGAAGGGAGGGTGGTGCTGAGGGCCTGCCTGCCCTGGTCAGCCAACATAGGGCCGTGGAGTGACCTGGGCTCTAGGAGTAAGAGGCCGAGCTCTGTCTCCTCCCTGCTTGTACCTCCCAGGACCTGGTTCTCTAGGTGGGCAATCACAGTGCTGGGTCCTCCTTCTTCCCTGTGCCACTGTAGTGATTTATCATGAAGAGTAGGTCAGGCATGGTGGGCACAAGCCCCTCAGGAATCAGCTCTTCCTTTTGGGGGGACTCATCCAAAGATGAGCCCAGCTGTGACCTAGGTGATGCCAGATGGCATATGCACACCCCTGCCAGCCATCATTTATCCTTGGCCCTATTCTTCTTCCCATAGGTACCTGGCGCTCTATGCTTACAAGCCCCAGAAGAACGACGAGCTGGAGCTGCGGAAGGGCGAGATGTACCGTGTCCTAGAGAAGTGTCAGGATGGCTGGTTCAAGGGGACGTCCCTGAGGACTGGGCTGTCTGGGGTGTTCCCAGGAAACTACGTCACGCCCGTCTCCAGGTGAGGCTGGTGTCGCTGCCCAGGAGAGGAGGACACACACCCACCACGTTCCCCTGCAGCGGGTTACCACCTGGAGAGCACACTGTGGCCTGAGCAAGCCAAAAACCACACGGTCCAGAAGTCAGCAAGGGCTCCCCTGCCCACAGGGTTTGGCCACATGAGCTCAGAACTCCCCTTGGGTGAGGGTTCCACATGGCAAGCTTTTCCCCTTCCGAATTAGGTTTTGCTTGTCATTCCCTCAGCAGACATGGCTGTGAGGGGAGAAGATGGGAGGAGAATGACCTGGAGTCAGGGCAATGGCACTAAATGGCAATGGAAGATCTCTCAAGAGAGTGAGCTCTCCGGTGTATGTGTGCGCACATGTCCCTGTGCCTGTGCATCCCGTGTGAGTACAGCTGGCGTATGTGTGTGTGTGTGGAGAGAGAGAGAGATACATGTAAATCTGTTATGCATAAAACACACGTATGCATACACGCAAAGGAAAAACATATTCTCATAAGCTAACAGGCCTTATTGAGTGATGGCATCAGGAGTAATTAAAAATGTTCTTCTTCCTTGTGCTTTCCTACCTTTTGCAAATTTCCTGTTGTATCATTTTTGTAAAACAGAAAATAAAATTTTAAAAGTTTGCTCAAGAAGTTCTCTGGAGTTGCCTGAGAATTTCTCGCTAAGATGAGGGGTCCACTGCTGATTTTATTTGCCCGTCTCCCTCGCGGAAACCATTCACGGGCAGAGCTCTGGGTTACCTATAGCACAAGCACATCAGCTGAATACATGGCCCCTAGGTTTCTGCTCTCTCTGGGACAAGACTGACAGGAAGACAATTAAATAATGCCTAGACTTGCACTGATGACTCGACTGATTCATACTTTTCAAAGCACCCTGAGGGGTGGTGCTGGCCTGTGATGGGCTTCCTTGTATGTCATCAGACCCTTGCTGGAAAGGCCCATAATTTGTGAGTCTGCTTTGTTCAAGCTTTACAATTTGTTTCCTAGGGTAAAAGTGAGTTCAATAGGTAACAGATGTGATTTTTTTTTTTTTTTTTAATCCATGGGGCATCTCAGTGGTGCAATCATTTGAGCATCCGACTCTTGGTTTTTGGCTCAGGTCATGATCTCAGGGTCATGAGTTCGAGCCCCATGTCAGGTTCCATGCTCAGCACATAGTCTTCTTGAGATTCTCTCTCCTTCTCCCTCTGCCCCTCCCACTCACACCCTATTTCTCAAATAAAGAAATCTTTTAAAATAGTCATGGTTTTAGCTGGCCCACTGACAAGATGCCTTGCTAGAGGTGAATTTCAGGCTACCTCTAGGGGCTGAGAAAGGAAGGCTCTGCCTGTGGTCCCTGGACAGCTGAGTCCTTTTCCAGGAGGCCCTTCTTCCCATGGCGGTTCTTCAGAAACCATGATTTAGTGGGGCGCAGCCCATCCCTGACTAAAGTTCTGGTCCAGCGGTACCAAGCTGCACGGGGTACGGCTCCCTGACCTGGTGAAGCACCTGGCAGTACCTGTTCTCGTGCTCCCATGGCTTCTGGTGTTTCATGACCAAGACTCTGAGAACACAGAAGGGGACTTTACCCAGCTCTTGGACAAATGGCAGACATTTGATCCCTAAAACTGAACCCACAGAAACTTCCAAGTCCCCATATTCTGCCGTGTGGGGCACACTCACCACCAGTGCACAAGTTTGGAGCAAGTACATGGAGGTCAAAGGGCTATAACCCATTTTCAGAGTTGTTGTGTTCCTCTTCCATTTCTTAAATGCTGGAAACTGGTTTCATCTGGAAACTTGGGGTGAAAGGGCATCTATTTCTGGTATGAAACTACACATTCCCTGACATCTCTCAGCAGGACGTGGTCTGCGCCCTTTCCCAGAGGTTGGTGGAAATGAGAAGGCGGCCATGTCTGGAGGGGAATGGGTGCTTGCCACTGCTTCCCACCACATGCCAGATATGTCCAAGCCTTGTGGGATGTGGCTGAGTCATCCACTCTTTCTGGATGTGTGTGGGGACAGACACAGCTATTTATTAGAATGAATCAGGGCAGTAGCTCTGGTACAAAATATTTGATTGGTATTGATTCTTAGGGTTCTTTTGCTGTTTCTTACCTATTTACATTGAAAATTTGCCCCCATGAAGGTTTCATAAAGGTTGCCCTGCTGCCAGGCTTGAGCTCTGGGCATCCTTTGCCTACAGGATTGTCTTGGCATTGTTTTAGTATTTGTGGCCTGGGCTGTGTGGCCTTCATCTCTCAAAGCCAGGAGGTAAGAGTGGACCTTTATTAATGGCCTGTATTGTATGGTTTCCTCTGTGACCTCACCTGAATGATTCTGTTTTATTTCCTCAGGGCTCCTGTAGGAGGGGCTGGGCCACCCCGGAATAATGTCGTTGGAGGTTCTCCGCTGGCCAAAGGGATGGCCACAACCATCCACCCAGGTGGTGGAAGTCTGAGTAGCCCAGCCACTGCCACAAGGCCAGCCCTTCCCCTCACCACACCCCAGGTCCAGCACCAGACGGCCTCTCCCCCGATGGCCACTTGCCTGCGGCACACAGCCCAGCCGGCCACCAGCCAAGCCCGGGGCACTGTCCCCACAGGTATGTGCCGCCCCTGAGGTCTCACTCTGTAGGAAAATTTAACGAGGGGTTCTCATGAGAAACTCGTTGACCCAGGTTTAAAGCAGTCCATGATGGGGCAAGTTATATTTGCCTATCATGATCATAAGTTTTTGCTAATCTCCAGGAAATACATTAACTTATATTACCCTGTCCTGGCAACTGAAATGAATTAGAGAATTCTCAAATATTGATACACTTCATTGTAGCAAGGACCCCTAGGATTAACCCACTGACACCAGTATCTGGGCCTATTGCACAGCCCCCCCCCATGTTCCCCAGCTAGGCAGCTGCTCACCAGATGGAGCCAGCGTGCTCCTTCTTGGGAAGGCTTTGAGGCTGAAGCAGTGATGGTCATTGACCCTTCATGTTTAGGCCAGCTTTATCAATAGCGAGGCTGACGTAGTTTAGGGTAAATCCAGTTGATCCGAGGACAGTGTGAGATGTAGAGAAATTATGGGACGGGTCTTACAGGCGTAAAGAAGGTCAGCACGTCTGGCTTGGAAGCTTAGCCCTGAGCTATTAGGAACTGCTGAACTGTGGCTCATGGTGCCCCTCAGAACCCACACCAGTCACCTTCCCAGACTGTGGAGCCAGCGACGATGTCGCTGTGCAGCCCAGGAACCCAGGACAGTGAGCTGTGACTCTGAATTTCATTTAAATGACAGAATTCCAGCTCCAACCCCAAGCTTACTCTCTCAGAAATCATCTCTCTTCTTCTCAGAGTAAGGCTTAAAGGACAAAAAGTGTTGACTCTCTGGAGCAATAAAATACATGATTTTTTTAGAAACTTGCCAGCCAGGAGATGGCCCATTAGAAGTGCTCCAGAAGGCACCTTCTCAAGTGTGAAAAGTCAAGATAATACTTAGCACAGCAGGGGCCATATTTTCTCCCAAGTCATGGCTGATAGGACCAGAGGGTGGGAGGATGGTGTCCACCCACCTACCTGTTCTGGGGAAGTTGGCCTGCACGTTCCCATGCTGCCGTTGGTCCAGGCTTGCATGCGGCACCAGGGGCTTCTGAGACCATTCAGGTGTCCCGGAATGTGACACGAACATCCTGAGTGTTTTAGAGGACCGCTTCCATCAGCATGCTCACTGACAAAACAGGACCCTGTTCCTGCTCTCAGCTCCCACGCACTGGCAGAGAAGCAATGCTGCCAGGCAGGGAGGCTTTGAGTGCTGGTGGAGGAGAGTCCAGGGTGGGACATTGGTGATGGGGGAAGATTGGGAGAGCCTCCTCAGAGGAGGTTGATCCCAGACTAAACAGCAAAGTAACACTCGGGTCGGGGAACAAGGAAGGGCACCATTTGAAGCAGGAAGAAGGAAAGGAATAGTCAAACAAGTGACAGAAAGCACGTCTTATGCTCGCAGCAGTTCAGTGAAGACAGAGTGAACACAAGTCTGGCTGAAGGCATGAGCTTGAGACCTGTGTTTGGAGGCTGGGCTGCCATTGGTTTTGCTTGCCTCAGTTTCTCCCTCTGTAAAATGGCACTTACCTCTGGGGCATTGTGTGAGGACTGTCCCACGTGGCATATCTAGTGTGTGTATTCAGTACATGTAGCTATTTCTATTCTTCTGTTCGAGAAGAAGAATATCACTGCAGTACTCAGTGCACGAAAGTCCAAAAAGTAAAAATACATTATTACTGAAGGATCGAGGGGGTTGAATTCTCTCATGAAAGCCATGGGAACCCACTGAGGGATTTTACACAAGAGTGACAGCACTTTATCAAATATCACCATGCACGGTAGGGAGGAAGAGTTGGTGTGGGGCAGCCCAAAACTGGGAGCCATTAGAGTGGTGTTGCTGTCCCCGTGTGACAGGTCAGAGGGGCCCAGACCCAAGAAATGGGGCTTCCGAATTGAGACAAATGATGGGATATTTAGGAGGCAGAATGGCTATGACTTGGAAATGGGCTGATGCTCAGGGAAACCAAGGAACCAAGTCCACTTGCCAGGTTTCTGTACCAATGACTGGGAGAATGACAATGGCATCCCTGGTCTGGAAGATACTAGAAGGGACTAGTTTATGGTGGAAGACAATGATATGACTTTGCAGAGTGCAATGGGCTAGTCATGCTGTGGCCCCCACGCTGATTTGGATCCCCGTCCATACATGGGACTGGCATCCCTTGTGTGAATCCCACCTTGCCATGATAGAAGGTTGATCCTGCTGGTCCAGCTCACCTTGTAGTAAGTGCAGACACGTGACCCAGATGCTGGGAATAGACATGCAACCTAGATGCTGGGAATAGGCATACCTGCATGTGATGTGACTTCCATTCAGAAGACAGACATGAGGGGCCATTGTAGATCCTTTTGGGGAGAGAAGGTAGGGGTTAAACATCCAGGGGGCAGCAGAGTGGACATCTGGTGGTGTCAGGTGCCAGTCATCAGTGGGTGTAGATAAACTTCTACACCCTAGTGTGTAGGGCCTAGTCATCAGTGCATTCAGGGTAAACTTCTGGTGTCTAATACCCAGTCATCTGTGGGTGCAGGGTGAGCTTCTGGTATCCAGTGCCCGGTCATCAGTATGTCCAGACTCATTCTGGATAGTGTCCATTTCCTGTGGCAATGGGATCTGCACCAGGGAGGCCTCATGGGTGGGCTTGGCACTGATAGAGTCTCCAAGAATGACTATGCCATCCCAGAGACTCTGTAAGTGCCTAATAGTCTTTCATATATGTCTCTTTTGTTTGCATTAGCCAAGAATGAATTCTATTTTTGCAACTCTGGCCCACAGGGAAGAACTAGTTGTCTTTATAGTATAAGAGTTCTGCAACAATATTATCTGGTTCCAGCCATCTTGCCCCCAACAATGACCTCCCTAATGAGCCATGCTTGTAGCATTGCTGAAGTTCATCTGATGGTGTTTATTGGTAGCCTCTAGCTAGATATACAGCCACTGTAGTGGCCAAGTGATTAAGTGAGCTCACAGCAGGGCTTCCAGACTGGTTTTCCATGACTGGGTCAGAAGTACCCAAGATCCTGACCTCATTACTTTGTTGACTCTTGGAGGAACCAGGCAGGACCTGGGGCAGATAAAGTCCCAGGTCAAGTCCTTTCTAACTATAAACAGCTCATCCAATCACCCCAGTGTGCCACACACATGATATGTGCACCACAATATGGAGAGGTTGGGCAACCCAGGTCTTCACTGGGAGTGAATATTCCAGCACAGTAGCCCTGGGTTATCTGCACAAAATGCCAGTATGGTGGCCTTTCTAAGCCATGCCTTGCTAGCAACTTTCCCAGTTCAAAGAAGAAAATGAGACCTGCCAGTCATTTCTCCCTCTATGGAATAACAAGCAGAATTGAAAGAAATTGGCATGGCCAGGGGCAGTACAACGTTTCATCTCAGTCATTGATCACCATAGTAACCACCATGGTGTGACAAGCATTCTCTTCCATCAGTCTAATTTTACATATGGGAAGAGTGAGGCACAGGATGTTTAAAACAGCTTTCCCAATGCATTCCAACCTCATGCTTATCCCCACACTCTTGCTGTCACAGTCAAGTTAAAGAATGGCTCCTACCACATCATATCAGTAAATTAAATGCCACTGAGTTCCCATAGCATTTTCCACTTCATTCTGCATTTAGAGAGGAAAATAAACATACTGTTGACAGTACAAGTAATGGATTGTTCACTGCAGTAATTGCCCATTTCAGCAGACCCCAACCCAGGCAGTTGAGAGGCATTTCATCAATGTTCTCATCTTGAGCCAAAGTCAGGCAGTTTGACAAAGGCTTAATTGCATTGGCCATAGCATCCAATATGATTTGTTGCTTGATTAATGTAACTCGTTTTTCCAAGGGCAGAGCTCTCCCTGTGAAGTGCCAGTGTCCACACATCCTCATATCGGTGTTTAGCAGGGCCAAGAGACTTGCACAGCCATTTATTCAACAGCAAAAAAAAAAAAAAAAAAAGTGAGCGAGCAAATCACTGAAAAAAAGGTAGATACTCTGCTAGGCTCTGGAAATGCAGAGAAGAACCACATAAAACCCAATTCTGCATCCAATTAAAGAGAACGACAAGAAAACAAATTCTTGCAATAGAGTTTGAAAAGCACTGTAGCAGAGGTATCGAGAGGGTAATAAGAAAGCATGGAGAAGAGATATGTAACTCAGATTGGGGAGGAAAATGAGAGAGTGAAAATTTTTCAAGAGGTGATGATCTTGCCTTGATTCTTAAAGTACAAATAGGATCTATCTGAGCAGACAAAGCACAAAGAGAGTTCTAGCAGAGGGACTAGCAAGGACAAGGACGTGGCAATGAGAAATACTGGAGTTTCTATTTTGGGTAACTTTATTTATTTTGCTGTGACTGAAACAAAAGGCATGGAAGGAGAAGACCAGGGTGTTGGTGACAATTTCTCTGCAGAGGCAAAATTTAATTTTCGGTCTTAAGGCTGGCATGCAGCAGGGCACCCCCTGAGGGTGGAAGCATGGGGAAAGCTCCGAAGCTGGAAGAGGACTAGTGCACTTGAAAACTGAGATGAAGTCAGGGTGGAAGGATGAAGGAAGGAGAGGATGAATGCCACTGGCAAAGCTGAAAGGTAAACAGGGGAAGATCATGGAGGTTCCTTTAGACTATGTTGTGCAATTTTGGTTTATATCCTAAGGGACACATCAGAGGGGTTAAATAATAGATATAGTTGGATTTTTATATCTAAAGGATAAAGCTGGGCTTCTACTTATGACCAACCTAAAATAACAAGGGCCGGATTTATCAACCTGCCAGAAACAGGTTAAAAGAACAACAGTTTGCAAGATGCCAAACACTGGAAAACCAAGGGCAGTGATCCATGAGAATAGGAAACGAGGAAGTGAGGCCCAGCTTACTGGCTGGAGAGAGGTTCCAGACTCTGGCACAGGGAGGAGTAACAAAGTGGAGCACGGTGAGCTTTCTGATGTGAGGATGTGGTGTGAGAGGCTGGATGACCGAAGTGGCTGGAGTTTGAAGGACAGAGCCTTGAGAGGAGAAGGCTGCACAGAAAGAAAATCCCTGAGGATGCAGGGTCTCCTCTTGAGTAATAGACTGAGAAGTCATCAGCATATATCTATGAGGAAACTGTGCAAAGCCAGGGAAACTATGAAAGAAAGGATCACTGCTGTCAGTGCCTGCCATTCACAAAGTGCTGGAAATAGTACCTGTTCCACCACCCAGATGAAAAAAACTGTTCACAGGACATTGAGTAGTCTATGCAGAAGGGCTCTGCCTCAGTCCCTAGACAAACCACTGCTTTAGTCCTACCCAACTAGTCTTTTTTAAAAAATATTTTCTTTATTTATTTGACAGACAGAGATCATAAGTAGGCAGAGAGGCAGGCAGAGAGAGAGAGAGAGAAGAAGGGAAGCAGGCTCCCTGGTGAGCAGAAAGCCTGATGTGGGGTTTGATCCCAGGACCCTGAGATCATGACCCAAGCCGAAGGCAGAGGCCTTAACCCACTGACCTACCCAGGCGCCCCCCTACCCAACTAGTCTTAAAAGAAGACTCAAAAAAATCGAACTGTTTCCAACTCATTTAACTGTGATGGAGAACTGAGCTTACGAGTCTGAGCTGATGGGGCTGCAAAAATATCCAGCTCCCAACAACATAAAAATAACAATGTCTGATAGCAATAAAAAATTCCTAGGCACACAAAGGAAAATATGACCCATAGTGATGAGGTCAACCAGTCAGTCAGAACTAATCCAGTTGTTAGAATTAGGAGATAAAGGTAAAAACAGATATTATAATTGCATTTATTATTATGTGCTCATATATTAAAAAATACTCAGAAAACTAAGTAGAAATATGGAAGATGTTTTAAAGACCCAAGTCAAATGCTAGAAATAGAAACTACAGTGTGTGAGATCAAGAATATAGCAGATAGAATTAATGGCAGATTAGACATTGCTAAAGAAAATATTAGTGAACTTGAAGATGTAGCAATAGGAGCTATGAAAAATGAAACAAATATAAAAGAGAACTTTTAAAAATTAGCATCAGTGATCAGTGACAATGTCACATGGCCCAATATATGTGTAATTAGAGTCTCCAAAGTAGAGGAGTGAAAGGTGAAACAGAAAAATTATTTGAGAATAATAGATCAGATTGTTCTAAATTTGATGAAAACTAAAAACTCACAGATCAAAGACAGCTGGTGGGCCCCAAGCACGAAAAACATGGGGAAAACAACACCAAGGCAAATTACAATCAAATTGTTCAAAATCTGTAATAAAATCTTAAAAAAAGCAACAAGGGAAAAATGATACATAAAGTAGGAAAAAATAAGGATTGACAGTATATTTCTTGTCAGAAATTCTTAAGTGAGAAAATAGTGGAGCAATAGAAAGAAAGAAATCTGTCAAGTTAGCATTCTATACCCAGCAAGAGTTTCTTTCAAAATGAAAGCAAAACAATCATTCTTATAGTAAAGCTAAAAGATTTCATTACCAATAGACCTACACTATGAAAAATATTAAACAAATTTCTTTAGGAAGAAGGAAAATAGTATCAGGTGGAAATGTGGATCTATAAAAGGGAGTGAAGGACGCAAGAAATAACTGCATGGGCGCCTGGGTGGCTCAATGGGTTAAGCCGCTGCCTTCGGCTCAGGTCATGATCTCAGGGTCCTGAGATCTAGTCCCACATCGGGCTCTCTGCTCAGCAGGGAGCCTGCTTCTCTCTCTCTCTCTGCCTGCCTCTCTGTCTACCGTGATCTCTCTCTGTCAAATAAATAAATAAAAATCTTTAAGAAAAATGATAACTGCATATATAAATATTAACTTTTTTCTGACTATTTAAATATTTTTAAACTATAACAAATGAAACAAAAATAAAAACAATGTAGTTTCTCACTTAAAATACGTGTACCCCAATGTTTATAGCAGCAATGTCCACAATAGCCAAAATATGGAAAGAGCCTAAATGCCCATCAACAGATGAATTTAAATGGAATGGATAAAGATGCAGTGTGTGTGTGTGTGTGTGTGTGTGTACACACACACATATGTATATATGTATGGATGTATATATGTATACATGCACATACATATACATACAATGGAATATTACTCAGTCATCAAAAAGAATAAAATCTTGTCATTTGCAATGACATGAATGGAACTAGAGGTTATTATGCTAAGCAAAATAAGTAAGTCAGAGAATGACAAATACAATATGATTTCATGCATATGTGGAATTTAAGAAATAAAACAGACGAACATAGGGGAAGGGAAAGAAAAATAAAATAAGATGAAAATTGAGAGGAAGACAAGCCAGAAGAGATGCTGATCTAGGACACAAACTGAGGGTTGCTAGAGAGAAGGTGGGTGAGGAGAAGGTGTAACTGGGAGATGGGCAGTAAGGAGGGCACTTGATAGAATGAGCAGTAGGTGTTATATGCAACTGATGAATCACTAAATTCTACCCCAGTAACTAATAATATGGTATATGTTAAATAAAGTGAACTTCAACAAAGAAGTAAAATTAAAATTAAAATGTGTAATGGCACATTTTTGGCACATACACAAACACATACACAATGGCACATACACAAAATGTGTAATGGTACATTAAAATGTACCATTTGGGGTGCATTTGGACATTGGGAGTGGAGAAATATACTATTATACTATACTATTATAAACTATTATACTATTATAAGTATGCTCTTATACTATGTGTGAAGAGTTATGGAGTCACTTGTAGGTAGACTATGATAAATTAAAGATGTAACCAAGCACTAAATATCAAATAAGCTATATAAATAAGCTAAAGAGCAAATAAGCTAACAGAGGAGGTAAAATGGAATCACAAAAACTTCTAATTAATCCAAAAGAAGGCATAAAAAGAGAGGAAAGGAAATGAAGAATGCATGAGTAAAATGGTAAACATGTAGTAAAGTGTAGGTTTAATTCTGGTCATAAAAATAAATATAAATGGTCTAAACAACTTTAAAGAGAATGCAGAGATTGTCAAGTATTATTTTTAAAAAAGACGAAACCTAACCATATGCTGTGAACAGGAAACATTTTAATACTTTAAATACAAAAAACACAAATAAGTAAAAATAGTAAAATAAGTAAAAATAGTAAAGAAAGGATCAAGATATATGGTTGATTTTCATTTTCCACAGTGGCTATGCTGTGTAAAGTTTTCATGGACACTTTATTAGTGAACACTAAACTATTGCTCCTAAGTGAAATACATGCATGTATGTCTCGCAGAGATTATAATCTTAAATACTAAAAATAAGTCATTCTGGTAGATTCTATTTCTTTTACAAAATAGAAAATAAGGTTCAGAAGGGACTGCCCAAGGACACCCCATTAACAGGTGAAAAGCAGGGTTCAAGCCTGTCCAGTCCCAGAGCTGGAGCATCTTGCACTGCCCTGCCCTTCCCCCTCCCATCTCTGTCCCTGGGCTTCTCTGTATGAACTTAAACAAGAAGGAAGAACATCATTTTGTTGCACCTCAGCTGGGAAAATGTGTCAGCGACTCCAGTTTTTCACTAGTAGGAGCATGTCTGTGAATGACCACAAAAGCACCCAGGTACTGATTTGGGGGTTAAAAATCAATTGTAGCTAGTAGGTGAATTTGCACAGATAGAATCTATGGATAATGAGGATCAAATGTACCATGCTAATACTACTAAAAAGACATCTGAAATGGTTATATTAATATCAGAGTAGAATTTAGAACAAAGAATATTATTACTATATGAATGGCAATTTCATAATTAAGAGGTCAGTGTGTAAAGAGGACTAAATATTTATGCCCAAATAACAGAACTTCAAAATATATAAGCAGTTACTGGTAAAGGTGCAAGGAGAAATAAATAGACTAATCCACAATTATAGTCAGAAATTTCAATACTTCTTTCAATGACTGGTAGAACAAGTAGAGAGAATATTGGTTAGAATATAGAACATTTTAGCAAGCTATAACTAATTTGACTTAATTGACATTTAGGGAGTGCTCTACCAACAGCTAAATACACATTCTTTTCAAGTGAACACAGAACATTTACCAACATAGACCACATATTGGGCCATAATATTTAGATCTCAGTAAATTTAAAGGTATTTAAGTCTCACAAATTATATTCCCTGACTACAATACAGATGAATTAGACATTAATAACATAGAGATATCCCTAAATATTTGAAACTAAATAGCACACACACTTAAACCATGGATGAAAGAAGAAATCAAAAGTGATTTTAAAAAGTGTTTCGAACTGAATGAAAATGAATATACAGCATATCAAAATTTGTGGGATGTCACTAAAGCAGTACTTACGGGAAAATTTATAGCACTGAACACAGATGGTAGGGAAAAATAGAGCTCAAATCGGTCACCTCAGTTTTACTTTAAGAAACTAGAAAAAAAGAGCAAAGGAAGCTAAAAGAAACAGAAAAAAGTCAGTGCAGAAATAAATGAAATAGAAAACAGAAATACAATAGAGAAAATCAATGAAACTGAACTTGTTTCATTGAAAAGATCCATAATAAAATTGGTAAGCATCAAGTCAGAGAGATAAAGAATACAGAGAGACCACACAAATTATCAATACCAGGAATAACAGATTTTACATAATAATAAGGGATTATTATTTTACTTCAGATTTTACAGAATAAAAGGTATTATAAAAAATTATGCCAATAAACTCCATATATTAGACAAAACATAAATTTCTTAAAAAACAGAAATTAATACACTTAAGAAACAATAAATAACCTGAATAGGCCTATGTCTATTAAAATTGAAGTAGAAATTGAATTAGTTAAAAACTTTCCACAAAGAAATCTCCACACCTGAGTGGCTTCATTGTTAAATTATACCTAATGGCTAAGAGAAAAAATACAACAATTCCATTGAAACACTTCCAGAAAATTGAAAAGAAGGGAGAATATTTCCTAACTCTTTCTATATAGGGCTAACTCTACCCTCATACCCAAATCAGACAAAGGCACTGAAAGAAAATAAAACTGCAGACCAATATCAACCGTAAACACAGATGTAAAAACTCTAAACAAAATTTTAGCAGTCAATTATAGTAATAAATAAAAAGGATAATACATAATGACCAAGTAGAGTTTCTCTTAGGAATTCAAGGTTTGACTTGCATTTAACAGTCAATATAATTTATTGTATTAACAAACTGAAGAATAAAAATAATATGATCAATTCAATAGATGTGGAAAAAATTTTTTTTTACAAAATCCAGCACATGTTCCTGATTAAAAACTGTCAGAAAATGAGAAAATAGAAGTAAGCTGCTTGACCTGATAATGGGCATTTATGAAAACCACAGCTAATCTCAAACTTAATAGTGAGAGACTGAAAGCTTTCCCCCTGAGATCAGGATTAAACAGGGATATCCACTCTTGCCACTTCTATTCAGTATTGTACTGTAAGTTCTAGCCAGAGCAGTTAGTCAAGAAAAAGATATAAAAAGCATGCAGATTGGAAAGGAGGGAGTAAAATTATGTCTATTTGCATGTAATATGATCTTGAATACAAAAAACCCTAGAGAATCCACACTAACCCAAAGAGCTTTCTTTATAGTTAATAAATGAGTGCAGCAAGGTTGCAGAAGCCAAGATTAATCAATTGTATTTTTACAATCAATCAATTGTATTTTTACGTACTAGCAGTGAATAATTAGAAATTGATGTTTTTAAAAATGATAGTAATTTTAGTAAGAACAAATGTAAATTAGGGATATATCCCATAAAAGAAGAGGAAGATCTCTTCTAAAAATTACCAGATATTGCTAAGAGAAATTGAATAAGACTGAAATAAGTAGAGCAGTATATTTTATTCATCAGTGAGAAGACTTAATATTGTTAAGGGCTCTATTCTCCAAAAATTTACCTATAGATTCAATGGAATACCAACCACGATCCCACTCAACTTTTTTGTAGAGATTAGAAATCTATTTCTCAAATTCATTTAGACATGTAAAGAACCTAAAATAGCTGAAACAACCATGAAAAGAACAACAAAGTTGGAAGGCTAACACTGATTTCAATATTTAAGGTTACTGGGACACCTGGGTGGTGGCTCAGTTGGTTAAGCAATAGCCTTCAACTCAGGTCATGATCCCAGAGACCCACATCGGGCTCCCTACTTGGTGGGAAGTCTACTTCTCCCTCTGACCTCTCACCTCTCATGATCACTCTCTCTCTCTCTCTCTCATGCTAAATAAATAAAATTTATATTTATTCTCTCTCTCAAATAAATAAATAAAATCTTTAAAAAAAAGACATAAGGTACAGTAATCAAGTCCATGTGATATTGGTGTAAAGATGAGCAACTGGATCTGTGGATACTTTTTTCTGAAAACAGAGAAGTGTCCATTAAATTTGCTGACAGGTGGAATCATAGTTGATTGTGTTCAGAGAATATTTGATGGAATGAAAGTGAGAAACCATATTTCTGAGAAATGACTGAGAACTGAGTGAAGGATTCCTGAATACTATGGGATAGTGAATTCATGTGGAAATCCCCTATTATCTCTGTTTTAAACACAGATTTCTTTGTTTTTAAATTTTTGAAAAGTCAACTCTATGGATCGAAACAAAATGGAACACATGATAGCAAGTAGGATGGCTTACTGGGATAAAAAGCAGGCAGTGTTAGCTGACTTTCAGCTCCTGAAAGAGAAAATGGACAGGAAGTCTCTGGTGAGTATCAGGGGACCAGAGCCACGTGCAATGGTTTCAACAGCTGAGGTCTCTTCCATTCTTGGGGAATGGTTAATACTGAACTGCTGCCTGGGGTATAGGAGAGGAGAGAGAAGGCCACCTTGACATGGAGCTGAGTTTGGCTATGGCCTGAGGACCAGAGCCCAAACCATCCAGTTACACCTGGTTCTGAGAGGAGGTCACAGAGGACTATGCAGAAGCAGTTACCAAGGGGCACTTGGGTGGCTGAGTGGGTTGAGACTCTGCCTTCAGCTTGGGTCATGATCTCAGGGTCCTGGGATTGAGCCCTGCATTGGGCTCTCTGCTCAGTGGGGGGCCTGCTTCCCCCTCTCTCTCTGCCTGCCTCCCTGCCTACTTGTGATCTCTTTCTCTCTCTCTCTGTCAAATAAATAAATAAAATCTTTAAAAAAAGAAGCAGTGACAAGGCTACAATGACAATAAGATATTCGTGCTCAAAAGGAAGTTGCACATGGAAGTCTCGAAGCACAAAGGAAACACTAAGGCAAAAAGATAGCCAATAAACTGAGGAAATGGGAGAGAAATAAGAGAGCAATCTCTGAAAAAGACTTTGCTATCAGTATATTTAAGATCCTCTAGGGGTGCCTGGCTAGCTCAGTCAGAGAGCATCTGATTCTTAATCCTGGGGTCATGAGTTCAAGTCCCACATTGGGCGTGGGGCCTAGTTAAAAAATAAAAATAAATAAAAATAAAAGCTAAAAAAATAAAATACAATAAAATAAAAATAAAAGATCCTCTAAAAAGGAAAAGAAAGAATAACATCTACTCCCCCCGCCTCCCCCAAGAAAGAAAGAAAAAAACGGTGTTATAAAGGGGAAAAATTGAATGGATAGCTATGAATCAGAAACTGATGGGTATGAAAAAGAAACAACTTGAAATTTTGGAAAGGGAAAAAATAGATTTATTTAAATACAGAATCTCTACAGGTACCATGAACTCTAGCCTGAACACAGTTGAAGATGGAAATTGGTGACACTAGAAAGCTGTAGAGGGAGTGTATCCAGAGCACAGAGCAGAGATGAAAATTGCCATGAGAGCAAATACAGATCATGCAAAGAACTGAATGAAAAGTAAGAAAGAACCAATGCAGACACTATTTCAAGAATACTAGATATAAAGAAAAACCAGAAAAGGAGGTACTGACCAAAAAAGGACTGGTTTTGAAATGGGAGCTAGAACTTGGTTAGTAAATTAACAGGAGGAAAGTTATCAGAGATATGTAATACAGGCAAGAAGGGGAAGAGCCAGAAGAAAGGATCAAGATGAGCATGATGGGTAGACCTCTTGGGACCCTTTATCCTTGAAACTGGAGGGCAGGGTGGGTCTAGATGTGGATGAGTTAAGAGAGGGGCTAGCCTGGACTGAAGTTTGGGGAGTTGCGAATGTTCCATTTCATCCATGAAATGGGAAGTGATCAACTTGAGAATAAGAAAAGGGCAATGTAAACCTGTGGGCATCATGTTGCCTGATTTCAAGCTTTATTACAAAACTGTGATCACCAAGGCAGCATGGTCTTGGCACAAAAACAGACACATAGACCAATGGAACAGAGTAGAGAGCCCAGATATGGACCCTCAATTCTATGGTCAAATAATCTTCGACAAAGCAGGAAAAATATCCAGTGGAGAAAGAGTCTCTTCAATAAATGGTGCTGGGAAAATTGGACAGCTATGTGTGGAAGAATGAAACTCAACCATTTTCTTACACCATACACAAAGATAAACTCAAAATGGATGAAAGACCTCAATGTGAGACAGGAATCCATCAAAATCCTAGAGGAGAACATAGGCAGTAACTTCAACATCGGCCACAGAAACTTCTTTTAAGACATGTCTCCAAAGGCAAAGGAAACAAAAGCAAAAATGAACTTTTGGGACTTCATCAAGATAAGAAGCTTCTGCACAACAAAGGAAATAGTCAACAAAACAAAGAGGCAACCCATGGAATGGGAGAAGATATTCGCAAGTGACAATACAGACAAAGGGCTGATATCCAAGATCTATAAAGAACACCTCAAACTCAACACCCAAAAAACAGATAATCATTTCAAAATATGGGGAGAAGACATGAACAGACACTTCTCCAAAGAAGATATACAAATGGCTAGCAGACACGTGAAAAAAATGTTCGTCATCATTAACCATCAGGGAAATTCAAATCAAAGTCTCATTGAGAGGGGCACCTGGGTGGCTCAGTGGGTTGAGACTCTGCCTTCACCTCAAGTCATGATCTCAGGGTCCTGGGATTGAGCCCTGCATCGGGCTCTCTGCTCAGCGGAAAGCCTGCTTCCCCCCTTCTCTCTCTGCCTGCCTCTGCCTACTTGTGAACTCTATCAAATAAATAAATAAAATCTTAAAAAAAAAAAACCTCATTGAGATACCACCTTACACCAGTGAGAATGATCAAAATTAACAAGACAGGAAACGACAAATGTTGGAGAGGTTGTGGAGAAAGGAGAACCCTTTTACACCTTTGGTAGAAATGCAAGTTGGTGCAGACACTTTGAAAAACAGTGTGGAGATTCCTCAAGAAATTAAAAATAGAGCTTCCCTATGACCCTGCAATTGTACTACTGGGTATTTACCCCAAAGATACAGATGTAGTGAAAAGAAGGGCCATATGTACTCCAGTGTTTATAGCAGCAATGGCCACAATAGCCAAACTGTGGAAAGAACCAAGATGCCCTTTAATGGACGAATGGATAAAGAAGATGTGGTCCATGTACACTATGGAATATTATGCCTTCATCAGAAAGGATGAATACCCAACTTTTGCATCAACATGGATGGGACTGGAGGAGATTATGCTGAGTGAAATAAGTCAAGCACAGAAAGTCAGTTATCATATGGTTTCACTTACTTGTGGAGCATAAGGAATAATGTGGAGGACATTAGGAGAAGGAAAGGAAAAGTGAATTGGGGAAAACTGGAGTGGGAGATGAACCATGAGAGACTGTGGACTCTGAGAAAAAAACTTAGGGTTTTAGAGGGGAGGGGGTAGGGGGATGGGTGAGCCTGGTGGTGGGCATTAAGGAGGGCACATATTGCATGGAGCACTTGGTGTTGTACATAAACAATCTTGGAACACTGCATCAAAAACTAATGATATATTTTATGGTGACTAACAACACAATTAAAAAAAAAAGAAAAGAGCAACGTTGATGGTAAAGTAGATCATTATTCATTCAACTACTCTTTATATAAAGCACACGTGGGATGATGTAGCAGTGAACTGAGTGAGGAGGTCCAATAGGATTTAGGCACTCCACAGTTGCTGGAGCACACCAAAGGTTCATAGAGGAGAGGTAAAGGGGAACAGAGACTATGGAGTAAGAACATTTTCTCGGACTGCCTGCCTCTGTGA
Organism: Mellivora capensis; assembly: GCA_004024625.1. Classification (NCBI taxonomy): domain Eukaryota; kingdom Metazoa; phylum Chordata; class Mammalia; order Carnivora; family Mustelidae; genus Mellivora; species Mellivora capensis. The sequence continues at coordinate 97,018 of PISX010004802.1, read as the reverse complement.
TGCAGGTTGCTTTGGTATTGCTAACCAGTAGGATGACCAGAGTGACAGCAGTCCAGGTCAGTCCAAGGTTGGGTGGCACAGGATGGGTGATTCAGAGGATAAATCCTCCTGGGGATCAGTGGAATCCCACATTCTTCTACCAGCCAGCCTGCTCCTCTTTCTCACGGAGGATTTTTATCTTCTCCAGTGGTTCAATTCTGTAAAATCTGAAGAAATATTTTAATTGAGGTTTTCTTTTCTCAAAGACTTGTTCATTCCACCAAGAAACTTATCAAGCACCTGCTGCATGCTGGGCAGCAGTCCAGCTATAGTCCAGAATAGATCTGTGAACTCTACAGCAAGTGGAGCTCCCTCGTGGAGCTAGCTCAGCTTGTAGTGGGGGCAGACAGGCAGGGAACAGTGAACACACGATGAAGAGGGTATCCTACAGATGGGTAAGAGCAGATAGTGCCATGGGAGGAGAGGGAAACCGAAGCAGGGCAAGAAGGGCTGGGATTGCAGGACGGCACTCTGCACTGCTCAGTGGGTTGGCAAAAACAGGGGTCTCTGCGAGGGCAGTGTCTGAGGTGACTGAAACAGGTCAGGGGACGTGTGACTCTTGGGAAGAGGGTTCTGTGCCACAGCCTCTGAGGTGAGAGAGAGCCTGTGTTGGGAGAACAGCCAGGAGGCTGGAGTGGCTGAGGGGAGGAGCAAGGGAGAAAACAGGGGAGCGTGTCAAGCACATTGCCTGGCAGGCAGGCTTAGAACTTTCTGGAACACCCTCTCCTCTTTTGCATTGGGTTTGGCAGGGTGATGTGGCAGGCACGTGGAAGCCAGCCAGAGGTAGAGGGGAGTGGTGTGGGACTCAGCCGAAGAATGTGGAGCAGCCCCTGCAGGCTCTTGAGCCCAAGTGATTGCTCTTGCCTGGCCCAGCTGCCAATTCTCGTTCCAGGGCTGGGGGGCTGGGGTGAAGGAGAGTTCAGACAGCTGGGGAGAGGCAGACAAATGGCCCCAGGAGCACTATCCAAGTCATGGGTTACCTCGGGCTGATTGAGTGACCCCAGTGGGTTCATCGATCTGCATAGTTCCTTAACCTGGTCTTTTGAAACTTGGGGCCACGTTCAGTGAGGATTTAAACCCACCCTAAACCCTGAATACTTCAAAAACCATAAATCAGCCTTTATTTATTTCACCTCCTAGAAACAGGCCGCAGCCAGAGTCCCAGAGTCCCGGAGAACCCAGAATCACATAATTAGATCTCCCCAGCTCTTCCCACGCAGCGCTGTCAGAGGGAAGAGGCCTGGCTTGCATGTGAAGGGGCTCTGGTTTGTCGTGCCGAGTTACTTCACGTTCCAGGGAAATGCTCTGAGGATTTACGAGTAGGTTATCTATTCAAGGCATGTTTGGTGCCTGAGAATATCATTTTGTTTCATGACGTGTATTTTTTTCATGTTGCAAAGCCACAAATGCCATGAATTCTGGTGGTGGGAAATAAGGACAGTGTGAGGTGTAATTCTTCTCTGGGGGACAGTGCGAAAATGATGTGATCTGAGTTGTCTGATGTGGCATGAAGTGACGTGGGCTGCCACAACCCGTGTCTCCATTTGGGTCACCAGCCCAGGCCACAAGTCACCATTCCTCTGGTGTGGCTCACTCTGTCCCCCAGTATGTTTCTTCTGTGATTAGTAAGGAGACAATTCTTCAAAATCACTAATGTGAGTTGCAGCAAGATTTATTTTGATGCAGTGTTGTGTTTAGAAGGAACTTATGTTTTCACATGGTGGGTTGTTACCAATGTTAGGCCTTCAGAACCTTATCATCCTTAGGAAGCATTTTTGCTGGCAGTAGGGGCCAGAGTCATCATTATGAGGTTCCTGTTCTTTAAATCCAGGAACTGTTGCTTCGGGGTGCGGGCAAGGCAATGACCACAGGCAGGTCGCGGTGAGAGGGGTGACGGCTTGTCCCAAGACTGCAGCTGCCTTCCTCCTATGACTGTCACCAGCTAAAGCTGCCACACGTGCTCAGCCTGAGCTCGGCCGGCCCTAATACCAAGTGTGAACAGGGGACCGGGTTACAGTTCTGGGGTTGAGACCAACCAGAGTCAAGCTGTCAGCAGTGATGACCTTGCAGGGAGTGGGGTCTAATAATCCCCGGGCATCCTGGGGCTTCTTCAGGATTCTGTCACAGGCTCTACTTGTAACGTCTTTCCACAAAGACGTTATAAGAGAACTTGTGGGTGTATTAGTTCATCACAGTAGAGGAAACCAGTTAGAAGGCTTCATGGGAACCTAGGAATATGCCCATGCTCGTGGCAACCTTGGAAAAGATGTTTTTGGTCCTCCTGAGGGTGAGCTGTTTTGTGCCATGGCAGGGCCTGGGAGATGGGATGTGTTTCCCCGGTCACCTGGCCTCAGTCCCTCTCCTGTGGAGCGTGGCTGGGTGTGGAGTGGCCACAGAGAGAGGCTGTGAGCCCTGGGAGAAGGCTGAGGAAAGAGTCAGTGGCGACTACCTTGCAGTATCAAAACTAACCTCGCAACCCTACTCTCTCTCCAACCCCACGCTCCAGCTGCCCACTCCTCAGCCCAGGCCCAGGACCGACCAACTGCCACCGTGTCGCCCCTGCGCACCCAGAACTCCCCATCCCGCCTGCCCACCGCCAGCCTCAGGCCCCACTCGGTGGTGTCCCCACAGCACGTGCACCAGCCCCCTGTGCAGACGGTCATCGGGGCCCAGTGCCCCCGACCAGCCATTCCGCTTACATCTGCAGCGTCTGCTGTCACACCTCCCAACGTCAGTGCTGCCAACCTCAACGGGGAGGCCGGAGGGGGGCCTGTTAGTGGCTTGTCGTCGTCCAGCCCCACCAACACCGGATGCAAACCAGATGAGAAGAAAAATGAAAAGGTAAGTGGCCCTCCTGGGCAAGCCCTAACTGTGGCCCAGCATTATTGTAACTCTTTGGTACCAGACACCAATGACATTTTATAAGATTAAGGCGTGAATTAGGGCCCCAAGTTCCTGCCCTCAGATGCCTCAGGCCTATGACAGAGATGGAGGCCAAACCAGCAAAGCAGCTTTCCTCGGAGTGGAATTCAGGTAGGCCTCAGGTTCAAGTAGGGCTAACCTGAGCCCAGATAGACCTTTTATGCAAATCAGAGAAAAAGTGTCATTTCCTCAGAATGCTTTAATTCTGTCTGCTGGGAAGTCACTGTAATATGCTCATTTTGTTAGAACAAGATACTTATTGCCAGGTACCAGGATATTATAATAATAAGTATACAAATCTACTTATATACAACGTGAACAGCTTCCCTTCCCTTCAATGTGTCATCCTTGTGCAGTGTACAACCTGTTCAACCACGTGGGACAGGCCTGTTTTCTGAGGAGAAACAAGAGGGGGATGCTGGAATGACAGTTAATGTAGATAGCACTTTCAGCTCTTCTTTTGTGAAGGAAATTGGACTTATTCACAAAATTCCAATGGGCTTACCTCTGTTACTATCCAGCTAGACACTGGATTAGTCAGGATTAGAATCAGATTTCTAAATCAGTGCTGCCTAATAAAACTATAATTCAAGCTACCTATCCAATTTAAAATCTTCTAGTAGCCACATTTTTCATAAGTTAAAAGAATTTTTAAAATAAAATTAAAAAGCAAAATTCATTTTAATGGTATAATCTATTAAACCCAATATCTAAAAATGTTTTCATTTCAACATGTAATCTGTATAAGAAAAATGTTGATGAGGTGTTTTACCATTTTTTACATTCAGTCTTTAAAACCCGGGGAGACATCTGCAGTGCTCACAGGTGACTGCACTGGCCACTGTTGTCCTGGACAGTGTGGACCCACATGTCTAGCTGGGAGCTACTCTCTTCATTGCCTTGCTGTATGAACAATGTATTCTCATTCCCTCTTGGCTTTACCACAGGCTGTGGATCTTTTAAAACCTTTCTATGTAAAACCAGTCTCTTTGTTTTAAAGATTTTATTTATTTTTTTGACAGAGAGAAAGAGAGAGCACAAGCAGGGGGAGTAGCAGAGGTAAAGGGAGAAGCAGACTCCTCGCTGAGCAGGTAGCCTGATGCGGGGCTCGATCCCAGGACCCTGGGATAATAACCTGAGTCGAAGGCAGACGCTTATCAACTGAGCCACCCAGACGCCCTTAAAACCAGTCTTCTGATGAGTGTGTGCTAGCCAGAGTTGGGGTGACCCCTGCAACACAGGATGGTAGATTCAAGGCAAGGATAGCCGCTCTTGTCCCTTGAGGAACAGTACCAAAACCAGCGTTGACTGCCCAGGCCACATGTCCAGTGGACCCTGGAGGCACGCCTACTAGCTCACTTCCTGGGCTCGGAGGGAGCACAGAGGCTTCTAGGAACTGTGCACACCAGATTCCTCAGGGCCCCCAGATCAGTGGTGCTCAGGCCTCATCTCCCGAGGAAGAAGCCTCGGTCACAGCCACTGCTCCTGTGCTCTCACCCAGCAGAGCTCAAGCCCCTCTGAGACCAGCAGGGTCCCAGGCATGAAGTGAAATCATTGCTCTGCCATTTGTGTCCATGTCTATTTGCAAATCCTTTGGTCTTGGCCTGCCCCCTTTCACCTTGCAGCCTGGTTGGGAGATGTAGCTGGGCCTCATCGGGGGGCAGAGTGGGGGTACAAGCCCCCCTCACACTTGGAAATGCTTCCTGGAAGACTAGCTCCTCCAGGCCTTAAAAAAGCAATGGACTTGGAAAGGGAAAGGCAATAATAGTTCTGTGAACATTTCTGGTTCTTTACCAAAAAATTTCCTCTCTCTAGTTTGCAAAACAGATAGGGCTAGGGCTCATGACATTAGAGTCAGTTTGTAGGAAAGCGATATTGCTCACCATCTTGCCCTCTTAAGCATGTTGCTAAGGAAAACCAGTGCTGGGCCTGCTCTCAACATTCCCAGCCTGTTAGACACCTAGCAGGCATTTTGTTCTCACTCAGGGTTCACTCTCTGCTACCAGTTCTCCTGTATCATCAAGGATGAGTTGAGTCCAGGGGACACCCAGAGGGTCCTTCTTGTTGAAAGGCACCATGGAAGGAATGCCTGCTCACAGAAGGAAGGCAGTAGACATGTGCCCTTTGCGCAGGCAGCAGAAATGCACGGGCCAGCCCCTGCCTGTAGCGGCTGTGCACGGGGCTAGGCACTGATGGCCGCAGCCTGGGGGCAGTCTATGCTGTGCTCTCAAGGAGGAGGTAAAATGGACTTGGCGGGATGAAGCGAGCACGTCTTCGTAGGTATGGCAGCAACCGTCCACGTCAGACCCTGGGGGAGAAATACTGTATATCGTCCTTCCGAGTGTGATGTGTGGTTTTCACTTCTCCCCTCTCATACAAAGCATAAACGAAAAAAAAAGCACTGGTCTGAAAAAAACCACCTGTTAATGGTTTTTCCTTTTGTATTCCCAGTTGAATTTCTCCTACTTCAGAGTAAAGTGCAAACCATTCAGGTGCCATTTCTAGCAGAAGCGCCAAGACAGTAGCTGTTCCCGCGAACCTGTGTGGTGTACCCCAAGCCAGCTGAGTGCCCCCGGGCCGGGGGGCCTTGGTGCCCTTGCACTGTGCGTCTTGCCCCCCGCCCCCACCGGGACCACAGCCGACCAGATTTCACCCACTTTGAAAACACAGCAGTTGGCTTCAAATCTATTTCTGGGTAAACCCATCACAGATGTGCCCGTGTCTAATTCCAGTGGAAGGAATTTTTTTATGTAATTTGCAGTATTCTCCAGGTTGTTTCTGTTGTGAATTTTCCTCTGAAAAAGGCGGAGCTCCCAGCCATGCTGTCCATGGAGACCCAAACCAAAGCGCCTGCGAGTTTTCACTGGGCCAGGCTCTTCTGAAATTTGATCCAGGCCCTTCCAAGCGTGGGCACAGAGAGAAGACCATGACTGATGGGGCTCCTGGCCCCTGAGGTTGTGGCGGGCGTCATTCTCTCCTAGGAGCATGGGAGATTTCTTCCCAGGCATCCCAGCTTGTGGGGTACAAAGAGGACCCAAATGTGGCTCGTGGGCACTGATTGCTGTGGAGACCCCTGGGAGGCTGGCACTCTGCTGGTCCTACTCTTGGGGATTGGGCTTCTCAGTCCTGCTCCAGGCAGGCCTTGTGCATTGGCCCTACTTGACCCACTTTTGGGTTGAGGCCTCCAGAGAGACTCAAGGGCTGACAGGATGGGCGCTCGTTCTGTAGACTGGATCCTGAGCCAGAGCTCCAGGGCTTCAGCCTGAGTGTGCAGCCTCCAGCCTCTCTCCCAGAGGCTCTTCCTGCCCATCTTTCTGGTCCTATGACTGCCTGCAGGGGCTGCCCTGTGGCCCGGCTGCCAGCCTCCTAGAGAGCTGCCCACTCCTGCTAGCAGGGCTTACTCCAGAGTTGTGCCCTTGTGCCTTAGCCCTAAAGCGCAGTGAGGAAGCCTGGACAGGACAGGGGTGCACAGAGGACAGGTCTGAGATGGGGGACTTCTGATCCAGGGATTCACTTAGAGCCCTGGACAGCACTAGGGACTCTTCCAGCATCTGGAACCATTTGGGCTGATTGGGGATCTGTTCTGCTTGGGGACAGATCTGCTGGGGGTGGCCCGGCATGGAAAAGGCCCCCTCCCCAAGAAGACATGGGAAGTGTGTTGTATAGCTTCAGGGTACGCCAAGCTGGATGGATCCCTTCCTGGTCTCCCAGGTTGGAGACAGGAGAGGCACCCCAGGCATGGGGAGGACCTCAGGGCACAAAGAAGACCCCAAAGCATGAGAAAGGCCCCAGAATACAGAAATCATGAAGGTTACAGTCTTCAGAAGGTGCAGCTGGTGGGCGTCATTGGAGGTCTTCCCACCAAGGACTTGGGCCTAATGTTTCTGAAGAAGGGACTGGATACAATTTTTGTAGTCATCTTTTGGTGCCCACAGATTGCAGAGTGGAAAGAAAATCTTGGAAGAATTTTCAGATGATCTGGAGTATTTAAGTTAACCCCTTTATGCTTAAACCCATTTCTGTGCTTGAAACAGCCATCAAACACCACCTGTCCATTCATGACTTTTCTGTTTCTGAGGTCTTGTGAATACTCCGCACCAGATGATATGGGTCAGTTATCCCTCAGGGTCAACTCCATGGGAGAGTCATCATAAAGAGAGCACTGTGCCCCTGGACAGAGGCCATGGTCAGTGACTAGCAGCAGTGACATGCTGAGGAAGGAGGTAGAAGATCATGGCCCTCCTGAAGCCAGGAAGCATTCCCCAGGCCAGCTGGCTAGATGTCACTCAAGTCACCCCTCTCTCTCCTGTTTATTACAAGGAACATGTATGTGGCCCAGGTAGAATGCTGGGCCCTGGGAGTCTATAGTGAGAGAAGATTCTGCTCCTGCCTGGAGAGACACTGAGTCTACTACCAGGATGCAGGCTGGTAAACAGGCAATTGGGATAGAGGGATAACTGACCCATATGATCTGGTGCGGAGTGTTCACAAGACCTCAGAAACAGAAAAGTCCCTCACCTGCCACCAGAGCCCACATGGCAGTGAGCCATGTGATCAAAGCCACGTGGCTGGCACGACCTTTATAATGAAGGCTTTGGGGAGCTGGTCTGAGGAAGAGCAGACCTGACAGAACGACAGATAACAGCAGCCGCTGGGCCTGGCCTGTAGCGGGGACAGGACCTATGGGTGTTTGCAGGTGAGCTTTGAACTTGATCTGTTTTATCTACGTCCCACCCATTTAAGAGTATAGCAACGCATAGATTATATAGGGTTACGACTATATTTTCAGTGGAAACCCAGGCAGGTTCAACAGAAAGAAATCTTGAGGGTGAAGCTCTTTAGAACAACCAGGCAGGTTTTTTTCTAAATTAAAGAATCACTGGTTTATGAGTCATTTTCTCTCCAGTTGGGCTCATGGCCCTACGCAAGCCTTGACTTGCACTGTTTCTAAGATGTGAACTGGAAGGGGGGCTACTGTAGGCTCTGTAAGCAACATCTCAGCTGCTGCCAGCATGTTCCCAATTTCGAGACAGGCAGACACCCTCCTGCTGTCACGCACTAGCTGCGTGAGCCCCACCAACCAAACCAGTGCTGAGGAGGTGTCCTGCTGTGTTGGCCATGAATCAGGGCTGGGGCTGGGCTGGGGCTGACCTCACCAGATCTGAATTCTGCTCTAGGCCTGGTCCTCACACGGAGCTCTTGCAGGGAGAGTCACCCCCAACTCGCTTGCAGGTCAGGCCCAAACCTGTAGACAGCCTCCGAGCGGTGCGGTGTTTCTGGTGGGGCCACAGCAGAAAAGGGTGGCTCGTGAAGCATGTGTGGGCCCACAGACCCATGTGGCATGTCTTCATGGGCTTTGGGAACCCCGTGTGCCCCATAAATGAGTTGCTTAGGAGTCTGGCGTTCAAGTTCAATTGGTCAGCTGTGGGCTGTGGAGGCCCCCTTCCTTCCAGGAATGCCCCTGCTGGGCAGCTCCTATCCCCCTTGGCACTGGTGTTGGCACTCTGGCTGGGCAGTGGGTCCCTTTCTGACTGCTGTGGGCCTCTAGGAGCCCCAACAACTTCAGATCTCCTCTCCTCCCTGTGGTTGGGCTGCCTCCTGTGGGATGAGGAAAGCTGGCATTTAGCTTATGAGTAATTTTTAGGCTGAAATTGAACCCGTCCTGAAAGCACGAACGAATCCCAGCTGTCAAAACAAAGCCATTCTGAAGTTTTGTAGGCAACTTATTTTTGGAAGGGAGCGTGCTGCTGGAGTGTCACGTCCCTGATGACAATGACAGAGCCTCGTCCTCGTGCCTGTCAGAGCACGGACCCCTAGGCGGGATAGGACAGTGGCCCCATCCCATCTGTGGAGAGCTCAGAGGCAGCTGGAGACCTTCTGCAGGGGTTGACTATCTCCTGGGAAGGCACCACAGGGCCAAGCCATTCCCCAGGTCTTCCATAGAAACCTGCAGCTTTTGTTCTGAGGTGAGGTTCTATCCAATGCACTTCCGGCTGACTGCTTGGTGGGGTGCTGGGGACCCTCTCAGGGCACAGATGTGCACACGAAGTTCAGGTTGCCAGGTGGCCTGCCCGAGCCCATGCAGCTAGTCATTACTGGGAATAGAGCCAGACCCCCTGGTGCTCAGGCAGGTGCCACTTCCTCTCCTCTGCCTCTGTTGGCCAGCTTCTCCTACTGGGAGCCCAGAGGCTCCTGCCACAGAGCGTTCAGGGTAGGATCCAGATGAAAGAAGGCGCAGACTGATTAATGAGCATCGAGGCCATATCTGGGGTGCGGCTGCCAGGTGTAAATCAGGGACCTTCTATTTGCCCACCCACCCCGTGGTGTTGAGCAAGTCCCTCACCTTCCTGTGCCTCTGTTTCCTAACCTGTAAATGAGGATGATGGCACCGGTCACCCTGAGTTTTGGGGAGGAGTAAATCAGTTAATCTCACAAATGCTCAGCCTAGTATTTGGAACAAAAATACTAGAAATCATTATTAAGCATTTGATTAGGTAAGGGAAGGCCAGATCCCGTAAGAATTAGGAGATAGATACAGATATAAAACTTAGACCCCGGAGGCTTCTAATAAAAGATTAAAAGGGCATTTGACTTTGCAGTTTTAGAAAAAAGACTACTTAACATGGCCAAATGGGGAGACGTGGGCTACTCAAAAATGAACCCGAACTGATCGGTGTAATCTCTTAGCGGGATTTATTCATCTCCTCTCCCACCGGCAGTTCCACTTTCTGGTTTCTTTTTCCTACGTCCACTGAGAAACGTAGCTATAAAACAGTTTTTTAAGGTGTCAGTTTTCTACCCGATGCTCAGCCTAAACAATAGATGAGAGTGCAAGAAAACAATTTTAGTCAGAAGTCACGTTTCAACTGCAAAACATTAAACCAAAATTCATCTTTAAAATAGTAATAAACTAGCAATGGAGAAGAATTTATGATTACTGGTAATAACACATGGGGGTTCTGTGATTCTCCCCATAGAGCAGAGCCCACTGTAACACATCAAGATTGCTGGGGGATTTTTACACTCTAGTGGCGTATGACCCAGCCCTCCTGGACTGCGGTAGCAAGGTTGGTGATGTGGACTGCAGGCATGTGAGTGCCCAGGAGCCATGGAGCATGCTTGATTCCCACAGCAAGTTTGGATTCTGTCCTGCAAAATTCTTCCACTTACTGCCTTCTTTCTCATGATGTTGCTTCACCCTGTTCTTAAAGACAAGGAACTTTTTTTCTAGTCTTCCCTACCCAATTACAAAGAAAAACATACACACGCACCCCATTAACCACACCAGAAGGTAACACTTGCAGAGTGGACCCAAAGGCTGTCCTTCCCAGAAGGCAGACAGTGTCAGCTTGATGGGGCATCTCTAATATTCTAGAGAACTTGTGAGTGCTCTTCCATTTTGCCACTTAACTGAAGGCCATGGAGAGAAAGAACAGAGTGCTGCTGTCATCATTTTGTTTGCTGTGGTTTTATTTCGTTTTGATGGTGCTCACTACCCGGGCAGTGGTGGCAGAGGTGAGGGCATTATACCAGCTCCTTGAGATCAGATAAATTTATACCATCTTTTCCCTCTGGGGTGAAGTCACTCATGGGGTAGACTTGATTTTTGTTTACCTAATATTTTATGTGCTTAGTAATTTCAAGGCCATGTCTTGATAAATTACAGGATACATTTGCATATAGCAGGAGAATGAAGTCCATTAATCTTTTTGGTGGATTCACACTCTTTCTGTCCATCTCAAGTAGAACTAATGGGTCAGTTTAATGAAAACATTATTACTTTCTAATCTCTTTGTACAAGCCAGCAGTCATGACTAGTTTACTCACATCAACTTCCTTCTGATTCTTGGTTCTCTGCTTCACTTTGTATAGCCTTAGACAAATCATGTAGACTTCAGTTTGCTTGATATTAAAATAGGAATAATATCTTCTTCCATTGAACAATCGATTATTGGTTGTATCAGTCAGAACTCTCCAGAGGAAGAGGACCAATACAACATATAGATATAAATATTTATTTTAGGAATTGGTTCCCATGATGAATGTGGAGGCTGGAAAGACCATCTGTGAGGATGGCAGCAGGCTGAAAACTCAGGCAAGAGTTGATGCTGTAGTCTTGAAGCAGAAATTTTTCTTCCCCACAAAACCTGATTGCTCTTAAGGCCTTCAACTGATTACATGAGGCCCACCTACATTTCCAGGAAGATACTCTAAGTAAACTCCTTTATTTAAAATCAACTAATAAATAAATAAATAAAATCAACTGAGTGTAGAAGTTAATCATGTCTACTACATATTTTCACAACAACATTAAGACTAGTATTTCACTAAACACTGGGCACCATAGCCAATCAAGTTGACACATGGAACTAACTGTTAAAATCTACCCTTTGTCAACTTGGCCCTCATAGCCTTTTCTGTAAAGCATATTTAGTCTCCAAATAAAGACAACAGTGATGTCATGCTTCTGCCTAATACAATACAACTATGCTGTATACAACTGAAAATGCACTAACCCTTTCTCCAGAAGAGGGTTAAAGTCCTTAGGTGATGTTCACTCTTCTCCTTGATATCCCATAACTTGAATACTGTGATGTAAAGTTAAAAATATTTAAGTACTATGATAGGAAGTCAGTACAACTTATATAACATCATAAGGGGATAAGAATGGGAAGAAAAAGATTATACACATATGCATACAAACATAATCGTAACAAAATCAATTATAATCCTTGTTTCTGTACCTAGTCATAGCTGGTATTCTTTTTTTTTTTTTATTTTTTTTTAAGATTTTTTATTCATTTATTTGACAGAGAGAGTGAGCACAGCCAGACAGAGTGGCAGGCAGAGGCAGAGGGAGAAGCAGGCTCCCTGCTGAGCAAGGAGCCCGATGTGGGACTCGATCCCAGGAGGCTGGGATCATGACCTGAGCCGAAGGCAGCCGCTTAACCAACTGAGCCACCCAGGCGTCCCCATAGCTGGTATTCTTAACGACTTCTTCCACTACCCACTCCATACTCTCTTTGACTTCAGCAAGCACCTCAGCAAGCTGTGGTTCCTTACCTGGTAGGGTAACCCAAATATTCATCCCTGAAGGGTCTGGGCTACTAGCAATAATGACTGACTTGGCTTGTTATAGCTTTCCATTGACCTTCATCACAGGACATGGTAGTAGTTAGAGATGCCTTGAGGAACATACCATGTTCCATGTGGTACTCCATTGTGGAGTACATTGTGGAGTACAGCCCAGTTTCCCCTAAACTAAACCCAACTTCTGACTGAAATAGTTACAACCAGGATTGTAACTACTTTCACTCCAGCCAGCAATGTAACTACTTTCTTTGCCAGTTTATTCAGTCATGAGGAATCCAAAATGGTTGGGTGGCTGTCTTAACTTCCAGTTCAATAGAATTCTTATTGTGTCTCCTGGTGGAAGCATTCCTACCTTTGAAACTAAGATCTCTAGGCCAATAGAGCATAAAGTCATGGGAACCGAGATAAAAAATTTTGCTAGTGGGTCTCTGGGTAATAGCACATGGTGCTATTCCCATTCCCACACCTTGGTTCTTGGACATGTGAATCTCGGCTATGGGAGAAACTGCACCATAAACTGAGTGCTGATTCAGAGCATGTACATCCTCCTGAGAACCTTGCCCCTAACCCTGCAGTGTGTTGCCACCCAGCTGATACTGTAACAGGGTCTCCAAAAGACCATTCTGTCAAGCCAGCTGCTTTAGGATAGTAAGGAACACTGTAAGATCAGTGGGCGCGTTGCTATACTTCTTTCACTGTGAAGAGAGATCCTTGATCAGAAGCAATGCTGTGCGGAACACCTCAATGATGGATAAGGCATTCTGTAAGTCCACAGATAGTAGTTTTGGCAGAAGCATTGCATGCAGGGAAGGCAAATCCATATTCAGAATAAGTGTCTCTTTCAGTGGGAACAAAATGCTGCCCATTCCATGATGGAAGCAGGGCAGTGCCCTTAACCTGCCACCAGGTAGCTGGCTGCTCACTCCAGAGAATGGTGCCATATTGGGGGCTCAGTGTTGGTCTCTGTGCTCCTATAACCAAGTCATCATTGGTGAGTGGAAGTCTACCATACTAAAGCCATATATGACCTCCACCTTGTAACAATAGCCACTTGGAAGGACTGGCTGGGGAAAGAGGATACCTGGTATCCACAGAATGTGTCATTAAACCATCCTCTGCTAAGTGCAGCCTTGAGTGAGAATTCATGGAGGACACAATTTTATCTCAGATTTTTGCCCGTTCATTGAGGTCTCTCCATTCACCACTTTTCCAGACCTCCTTGACACCTCCTTGCACAGTAGCTTGGCCCTGTTTCAGAGCTTTCTCTTGTTCTGGGCCCTACTCAGAGCTAGCAGCTCTGTCGGCTTACTCAGTAAATGGAGGAAGGCACACCCAAATGGGGAATAAATTGCCTACAAATCCAAAGGAGCACACTAGGCATTGTGCCTCTTTTTTCATTGTGGGAAGGGCCAGATGCAACAACTTATCCTTGACCATACAAGGGATTTCTCAACATGCCCTGCACCACTGAACCCCTAGACACTTCACTGAGGTAGAAAGCCACTGAATTTCTGTTGGATTTATTTTGCATCCTCTGATGTGTGAATGTCTAGTATCTAATAAGCCTAGTGATTGATCGTTCCAATTAGCATAGTGTCATCCATGTAATTGATCAGTGTGGTGTCTTATGGAAGGGAAAGGAGATCAAGGTCCCTGTGGACTAAATTATGACATAGGGCTAGAGAGCTGCTATACCCCAGAAGTAGGACAGTGAAGGTCTAATGCCAGCCTTGCCTGCTGAAAGCAAATGTTCTTCTGGTCTTTATGAACAGGTATGGAGAAATAAGCATTTGCATGGTCAATAGCCACATACCGGGTACCAGACTATATTTAATTTGCTCAAGCAAGGAAACTACGTCTGGTAAAACACCTGCAATTAAAGTTAATACCTGGTTAAACTCACAGTAATCCACCATCATTCTGCAAACTCCAGCTATCTTCAGCATGAGCCAAATAGGAGAGTTGAATGGGGATGTGGTAGGAATCACCACCCCTGCATCCTTGCAGTCCTTGATGATAGTGTTAATCTCTGTAGTATCTCCAGGAATGTGGTATTGCTTTAGGTTTACTATTTTACTAGGTAGAGGCAGTTCTAGTGGCTTCCACTTGCCTTTGCCACCACAGAAGTCCTCACGCCACAGGTCAGGGAACGAACATGAAGATGGATTCTGCCAGCTGCCAAGTATGTGTATTCTTATTGTGCATTCCAGAACTGGGGAAATAACCACAGGATGGGTTGGAGGACCCACTGGTACCCCCTGAGAGACAGACTTGAACTAAAACTCCATTCGTCACCTGACCTCCATAAGCCCCACTCTCACTGGGGGACATGGTGATACTTGGGGTCTCCTGGAGTCAGTGTCAGTTCAGGGGCAGCATCCAGGAGCTCTTGACAGGTCTGATTATGTCCTTTTCCCCAATGCATAGTTAGCCTGGTAAAAAGGTACTTTGGGGGAGAGCTGGGGAAAAGAGTCACAGTATAAATTATTGACAGTGTAGTGGGGTCCTTGCTCAAGAAGACCCAGCTTACCCTTCATTGAGGGGGTTCTGGGTCTCTAGACCCTCAGTCTGGGAATTGATAGGAAAGTCATGATGCTAGTTAGACTTCTGTTCACTAAACCTAGAACTCTTCTGCTTACAAGTCAAGTCAGGATTTAGTAGAATGCCCAGCTGCTCTTCTGCTGGGACGCCCTGATTCACTACTGAGTGCCACAGTGTCTGACAGCCACCTGAACTCTGCCGTCCATCATGGCAGCCATGACCATCTTGGCTTGGACAATTAAGTGTCTCCATTTGGCTCTTGTCGGCTCAGGATCCACATCCTCTCATTGAATTCAGGATTCCTAATTCTGAACCATGCTTCTCACTGTAAGGTTTGGTCAGTGTGGAAGTGTGACCACAGAGAGCTTTAAGGATTCTGAAGCTTGTCTTACAGCAAGTATGTTTCTCACAGTGGGCATGAGAGGTGTGTCATTCTAGGACGAGTGAGCAGGTCTTCCATGACACATACACTCAACATTCCAATCTCCCAAAGTTTTGGGGTATATTTCTCTAGAATATATCAAGGCAGGTAACATTTCAACCTAAGATACTACTTGCCATCTTTTGGTCCATATTTCAGCCAGCCAACCAAACATCCAGTTGGATCCCTTTCTAATCCCGTGAGCCAGAGCATTAAATCAAGAATCTCTGTTCATTGGCCCACATGAATAAATGCAACTCTAACTCTGTTTCTTTCACCATTATCTCACACTCTCAATATTCGTTCCCACTCATATTCCCCAGATTTCTTTCTGGAAAATTTGAAAAAGTCATGTAGTTCCATCAAAGCATGGCACACTTCCTCATGGGGTCACACTTTGCACCTCACCCTTTGAGGTCCTCTCAGACTTAAGTCTAGTTCTAGGTCTAGAAGCAAAGAGAGGAGGTATATGTAGGTCCTGAGGATCAACAATATCTTACAAGGCAAGTACCTGAGAAGAGGCAATAATGAGCTCCTCCGTCAAAGGAAGTTTCACCTGGTCAGGCAGGACTGGAAAGTCAGCTTCTACTGGCAAAGAAGATTTGGCAAAATTTAGGGGTTCAGTGTCCCAAGCCTCATCAGAATTGAGTCATATGTTCCCAGATTTCCAGGATCCCATTCCTTTCCATTCAGTGTCCTCGCTGCAACAATGGACCTACTCTACTGTGAGCATAGGCATTCAATCTGCATGGTAATCCAGGCACTCACAGGATGAACCTCTGGATTTAGTGGTAAGAAGTCTCAGCTCTGGGGCTACAGAAGTTAAGGTTTTCTTTCAGGGCAGACATAGAAACTTTCAGGTTTTTTACCTGTTCTTTGAGCTGGGAATTTGACATCCCAAACTCATCATTTGTCCAGCACAGTTAAGAGCAGCTGGCCAATCTCATTATACTCATAGGTTTGACAAAAATGTTCTAAGGTATCATACAGAAGATCACCCAGAACCTTGCCTGTTAAACGTATTTGATTAAGAGTGTCCGATGGCGATATTTTGTGTGTCCCTGTTGGCACATTGTACCGTCCTCTTTAACACTGAAAATAGAGTCATAAGGCCTTTAAATCTGTCTGCTTAAATTACCAGTTCCAAAAAACGCAGAACTAACTCAGAAAACTCATATTTAGGATTCTTCTCCTCTAGTACCATTCTTGGTACCAAAATCTCTGTCATACAGAGTTCCTCAAAGAAGTAGAACCAAAGGAATTGGCTCCTGTGATTGTGGGGGCTGGAATGTCTGCAGTCTGTTGAGCAGACTAGCAGGCTGGAGGCTCAGGTAGAGCTGATGCTGCAGCCTTGAGGCAGAATGTCTTCTTCCCCAGGAAACCTCTATGTTTGCTCCTAAAAGCCCTCAACTGAATGGATGAGGCCCACCTGCCTCATGGAGGGCAACCTCCTTCACTAAATTCAGATGATTGTAGATGTTAACCACATCCACAAATACATTCACTGCAGCATTGTGCTAGATCTGACCTAAAAAGTGACTACTAGAGCCTAGTCAGATTGGCACCTGAAAATAACCATAATGGTTAATACCAATGAAAAACTATTAACTAATTAGGTGAACCATTACTAAAAATTTCCAAATGTAGTATTACTTAAATAAGACTATGAGAGATGTGGCCAGGGCGGGTGCTTTATTTGCCAAGATTTCACAATGAATATGATGATAACAGCTATTTCTTATTTATAGCTCTACACAAAGTCATCACTGAATGATTTGGGAAGTAGGGCTTAAACTTATTATTTGAAGCTACAAGTAAAGTAAAATATATCCTGTTGGGGGATGGGATATAAATCACTTCAAATTTCCGATTATTGTGCAACATGATAACAAATCAGTACTTAGGAAGCAATGGGGAGGAAACCATGAATTTTCCAGGGCTTCCAGAAAAGGAGGGTGTTACCATTTGTTTCCATGGCAATTAAGCTATTTAATTAAACCCCTCAATACCTCAGAGAGACATGGCTTCAGATAATTATATTAGGAAAATATTAAGAGGGATGCCCAAAGGGTTACTTAAGAGATGCAAGGAAATTCTCCATTTCTCAGCCCCAACAGCTTCTTGTTCCCCAGTTGGGGCCCCTGGGCTTCCTCAGCGCTCTCTGATTCCCCGAGCTGAGCTTTCAGGATTCTCCACACTGGGGGTGAATGTACATAAGGCAGGAAGTGAACACTCAAAGAGTCTTCTCTCAGGAAGAGGCACCTGTAGAAAGTGCTCCTGGCAAGAGGTCACTAAGAGAAGATGCAGAGACCCTCATGCAAGAGGGTCCCAGATTCACAGACTTAACACTAGAAGGGAGCTTCGATGTTATCAGAACTAAATGGACCCACCAACCCAGAAGTCCTGTCTGCAACATTTCTAAAGAGGGATCACTCAGGTTCAGCTAAGAGGCCTCAAGGGACAGGGAATTTACTCTAGAGCAGAGAAGCCTATTGTATGACTCAACTACCTGTTGCTAAAAACCCCATCCTCTTGTTGAGTCACTATCTAGAGTACAAACACTTTCATTCATATAAATATGCACACACATATACGCACATGCATACACACAATCCCATGCATATAAACACACCCATGCATACACACATACACACATGCATACACAAATACACATCCTGTGGAGTGTAGTTCTGCCACCTTGCTGTCCATTTTCTCTTCTAAAAATAGCCCCTCTCATATTGTAAGTCACCCTCCCAAAGAGGATTTTTAAATAGAGTGTATTTTTTAGAACAGTTTTGGCTCACAGCAGAATCAAACAGGAGGTACAAAGATTTCATATGTATCCCTTCCCCTATGCATGCACAGCCTCCTCAGTTATCAGCAATCCTCCCAGATGGTGCACTTGTTACAATTGATGAACCTACATGGACACATCATAAGCATCTGAAATCCATGGTTTCCACTAAGGTTCACTCTTGGTGTTGTATATTCTCTAGGTTTGAACAAATGTATAGACATGTAATGTATAGACATGTATAGACATGTATCCACCATTATAATATCATACAGAATAGTTTCACTGCCCTAAAAATCCTCTGTGCTCCATCCACTCATCCCTCCTCCCCCCAACCCATGGCAACCCCTGAATCTTCTACTGTCTTCATGGTTTTGCCTTTGTTCAGAATGTCATCTAGCTGGAATCATATACTTTGTGACCTTTTCAGACTGGCTTCTTCCACTTAGTAATATACATTTGGGTTTCCTCTGTGTCTTTCCTTGGCCTGATAGCTCATTTTAGAATATTTCATTGTATGGATATACCACAGTTTATCCATCTGCTTCCAAGTTTTGGCAATTACAAAAGAAGCTGCTGGAAACAGCATGGGCACATTTTGTGTGGACATAAGCCTTACCTCCTCTGGGTAAATAGCAAAGGGTGTGATTGCTGGATCATATGGCAAGAACATGTTTAGTTTGGTAAACTGTCAAAATTGTCTTTCAAAGTGGCTATGTCATTGTATGTGTGTGTGTATCACATCTTCTTTATCCATTCTTCAGTCGATGGACTCTTGGGCTGCTTCCATAATTTGGCTGTTGTAAATAATGCACTGAGTAATGTATGGAATTGTTGAATCACTATATTGTATACTGAAACTAATATAACACTATGTTAACTATACTGGACTTAAAAGTAAAAACAATAAAATTAAAAAAAAAATAAACAAAACAAAGTAGGCCGTGAATGAGAGCTTCTGTTGTTCCAGATCCTTGCCAGCATCTTGTGTCATCAGTGTTTGGACCCTTGCTGCTCTAACACGTGTGTGGTGGTGTCTCATTGCCACTTTAACTTGCAACTCAGTGATGACATAGGATGTTGAGCGTCTCCCATATGTTTGTTTGCCTTCGGTATATTTTCTTTGGTGAGGTGATTGGATCCTTTGTCCACTTTTCAATTAGGTTACTTGTTTTCTTACTGCTGATTTTTAAGAGTTCTTTATATATTTTGGATCACAGTCCTTTATCATATTTGTCTTTTGAATATTTCCTCCCAGTTTGTGGCTTATCTTCTCATTCTCTTCACACTGTCTTTTGCAGAGCAGAAGCTTTTAATTTTAAGGAAGTCCAACTTCTCAACTGTTTCTTGCATAAATCATGCCTTTGGTGTTATATCTAAAGTCATCCTCAAACTGAAGGTTATCTCCATTTTCTCCTACGTTATCTTCTGCTTTATAGTTTTGTGTTTTACATTGAAGTCCATAATACCTTTTGAATTAATTTTTCTTGGAGCACAAGGATGTGTCTGAATTCTTTTTTTTTTTCTGGCACATGGACGTCCAGTTGTTCCAGCATCATCTGTTGAAAAGACCGTCTTTTCTTCATTGTACTACATTTGCTACTTTGTCAAAGATCAGTTAACTATATTTGTGTAGGTCTATTTTGGGGCTCTGTATTCTGTTCCACTGATCTATTTGTCTATTCTTTTTCCAGCAATTTATCTTAATTCTGTAGCTTTATAGTAAGTCTTGACATTGATAATATCAATCCTCCAACTTTTTTCTTCTTCAATATTGTGTTGGCTATTCTGGATCTTTTGACTCTCTATATAAACTTTAGGATAAGTTTGTCAATATGCACAATATAACTTCTTGGAATATTGATCAGGTTTGTGTTGAATCAATATGTGAAGTTGGGATGAATTGATATCTTGATTGTATTGAATTTCTTATTCGTGAACATGGATAAATCTCTAGTTATTTCATTCTTCTTTGATTCATTCATCAGAATTTTGTAGTTTTCCTCATAGACCTTGGACATATTTTGTTAGACTTATACATAAGTATTTCATTTTGGAGGGTGCTACTCTAAATGGTATGGTGTTTTTAATTGCAAATTTCAGTTGTTTTTTGCTGGTATATTGGAAAGGAATTAACTTTGGGTCCTATAAATGAACTATAATGCATCTTAGTTCCAGAAGCTTTTCTGTCAGTTTTTTTCATTTTTCCATGCAGACAGTCATGTCATCCATGAACAAAGACAGTTTTATTACTTCCTTCTCAATCTGTATACCTCTCATTTCCTTGTCTTATCTTACTGCTTTAGCTTGGACTTGCAGTATGCTGTGGCAAGAAAGGTAAGAGAGGCCAGACACCCTTGCCTTGTTCCTGATCTTAACAGAAAAACTTCTAGTTTCTCACCATTAGGTATAATGTTAGCTGTAGGGTTTTTGGGAAATGTTCTTTTTTCAGATTGAGTAATTTCACCTTTAGTCCTAGTTCTCTAAGAGTTTTAGTCATGATAAGTTTTGGATTTTGTCAAATGTTTTTTCTGCATCTGTTCATATGGTCATGGGATTTTTCTTCATTAGCCTATTGATGTGATGGTTCGCATTAATTGATTTTTTAATGTTGAACCAGGCTTGTACACCTGGGATAAATCCTGCTTGGTCATAATATAGAATTCTTTCTATACCTTGTTAGATTCTATTTGCTAATATTTTGAGAATTTTTGCATTTATGATCATGAGAAATATTGATCTATAGTTTTCTTGTAATTTTTAAATCTGGTTTTGTTATTAGAATAATGCTGGCCTTGAAGAATGGAATATACTCTATAGGAAATATTCCCTCTGCTTCTATCTTCTGAAAAAAATGGTAGTGAATTGGTATACTTCTTCCTTAAATGTTTGGCAGAATTCACCAATGAATATATATGGGCTTATGCTTTCTGTTTTGGAACATTATTAATGATTGATTTACTTTCTTTAATAGAGAAAGACCTATTCAGATCATCTGTATTTCTTGGGTAAGTTTTGGCAGATTGTGTCTTTCAGGGAATTGTTCCAATTCATCTAGCTTATCAAATTTGTAAGCATAAAATTATTGATACTCTTTATTATTTTGTAATGTCCGTAGGATCTGTGGTGATGTCCCCTCTTTCATTTCTGACATTAGTATTTTGTGTCTTCTCTTTTTTCGTAGTTTGCTCCGCCAATCTTATCAACTTCCTGTTTTCAGTTTCACTGATTTCTGCTCTAATTTTTTGATTTCTTTTCTTCTGCTTACTTGAATTCAGTTTGTTCTTCTTTTTCAAGTTACCTAAGGTGGAAGCTTAGATTCTTGATTTTAGATTTAGGTCTTCTTTTCAAATATATGTACTCAGTGCTATAAATTTCCCTCTAGGCCCTTAGATTTTGATAAGTTTACTTTAATTTTCATTTAATTACAATATTTTTTAATTTCTCTGGAGATTTCTTCCTTGACCCTGTGTTATTTAGAAGTGTGTTGCTTAATCTCCAGATATTTGGGGATTTTCCAGTTATCTTTCTGTTATTAAGTTATAGTTTAATTTCACTGTGGTCTGAGACCAGACATTGTACGATTTTTATTTTAAGTTTGTTCAGGGGTGTTTTATGACCCAGAATGTGATCTATCTTAGTGAATATTCCATGTGAGCTTGAAAAATATGTGTATTCTGCTATTGTTGGATGAAATAGCCTATAGATGTCAATTGAATCCAGTCAGTGGATGGTGGGGTTGAGTTCAGCTATGTCCTTACTGATTTTCTGCCTGCTGGATCTGTCAGTTACTGATATGGGAGTGCTGAAGTCTCCAACTAAAGACTTTTAAAAATCTAGATTAAGCAAATGCAGATCACAACAGTCCTCATGCCGTGGGGCTCTGAGCACCCTAGACATTTATTTATCCCAGAACTCTTTGGTGAGTACTGCGTCTCAGGTGTGTTTCTTAGCCTCAGGATCCAGTGGTGAACAAGGCAAACAAGGTCTTTGCCCTGCTGGAGTTGACTTGTGGTAGGGGAAAGACAAACATGTAAGCAAAGAATTAACAAATATCCTTTCAGATCTTTTAAACAAAATAAAGAAAAATAAGCAGGGCAGCAGGGGAGGAGTATGGTGTTTTAGAGGCCTAAAAGGAAGAAAGGAAGCAAAGGAGAAGAATTTGTTCTAGACCAGGATACTACAAGGGCCAGGGCCCTGAGGACAGCAAGTGTGGCACATTTAAAGAAGGCTGGAAAGACTAATGTGGCCAGAACCAGGTGAATGGGAGTAACGGAGGTACAGGAGATCAGTAGGCTATCCAAGGAACCTCATGAACCACAGCAGGGAGTCTGGATCCTAATGGAAATGCAGTACTGAGTGATTTTGAACTAGAGAGTGAGAGGGTCTTATGTATGCTTTTAGAAAGACCAGTGGGTCCACTAGGGGAGGCAGGCAGTGGTACAAGTAGGTGCAGGTCTCAGAGATGAGACCAGATGAGACCATTCTGCCAGTGTGGAGCATAATGCACTCTTTTTGAGTATAGGATGTGAATAATTATATTACTGTTAAAGATGGGGAAAGGGAGGTAATGTAACTGACTTGGCTATAGAGACAAGAAAGTTATTCTGTAATGAAAACAAGGCTAGAATTTTCCCTACAAGATTCATGTTTATGTTTATGTAGAAACTTACTCCTTAATGCATGTGTATGTGTGTCTGTGTGTGTCCATGTTCCATGAGGGAGGGAGAGAGAGGCTGAGTATTTCCAGTATTAGAGAACTCTCAGCTACTGCTATTGGAAATACAAAATGGTACCCAGCCTTTCTTCCCCTAGATATTTACCCAGGAGAAATGGAAACACAGGCTTTTACAAAGACTCCGACATGAGCATTCATAGCAGCTTTATTTGTAACAACTCCAAACTGGAATCGACCCGAATGTCAATCAACTACTGAACAGACGAACAGCCGGGCACAGCCATACAATGGAATACTAAATCAGCAGGAAAAAGAAATGAGCTACTGATACACTCAGTGATATAAATGAATCACAAGATCATTAAAGAAGCCAGAGAGAGAAAAAAATACAATATGGGATATTTCATTTATGTAAATTTTCAGAAAATGCCAACGAAACTAAAGTGACAGGAAGCAGCAGGTCATGGATTCCTAGTCAGAGGATATGCAAGCAAAGGACCGCAGAGGGGCGTGAGCAACCTTTAGGGGTGACGGGAATGCATGTTACCCTGACCGTGGTGATGTTTCACAGGTGTATGCCTATGTCAAAATCTACCCAAGTTATAAAGAAAGAGTTAAGACAACTCTTTGTTTTAAAAAAGAACTTAGTGTATTTTTGTGAAAATACATATTGTAGATCCAGAAGAGAGAGGATGATTTTCATATCTATTTCAGAAACCGTACATCTACTATGATAGGATACCACATCACCACTTCCCTTCCTGATCTGACCATCATACAGTCTGTCTTTGTATCTATCATGTGATGGAACAAATCTGAAATCGGAGCAGCCTAAATGGCAGATTATTTCTCATGTAAAGCTTGTCTGCTTTGCCATTTGGCTGGAGTCACTAATCCAGGTCCCCCCAACTCAGGAATCGGGCAAAAGGAGCTGCCACCCCCACCCCCCAACGGCTGGCTGCTGAAAGAGGAAAATAGACGCCTGGAAGGTTTCCATGAGCAATTAAATGTTTCAGCCCAGAAGTGACACCCATCACATTTGCTCACAAATTTTCCCACAGCTCATTGCTCTGATCTAGATGCATGGCCCCACCCAATCCCAAGGGGGCCAGAGAAGAAAATGTTACCATGTGCCTGGAAAGCAGAGAGCACAAATGATTAATTTGTGCAAATGATTACAAAGGATTACCTCACAGAATGGCAAAGAAGTGGAAATCAGGAGCTATCTTTTCTGGTGACCCCAAACCTCTAAGGCTGTGGTTTTCCTGCACACTTAGTGGCAGTCTCCTGAGCTACCAGATGCATGTAACATTAAAGCTCTGGGCAGTTTGTTTTATTTGCCCCTTGTTCTTGAGGCTCGGGAAGTGGATCAGGAGTGACCTATGACTTTACTCAGAAGCACATTCGAACGGCCTCCCGCGGTTATTTATGTGTGAAGTTTGGGGCCGGGCACTTGTCCACATGACGTAGACAGCCTCATTTGTGTTTCCATGGGGCATCTGAGCATAGACAACAAGGGTTTTCAAAGCATTTTCTGGAAGTGCGAGCAGCAAAATGAACCCATGAGCAGATACATGAATTACCCTGCTACTTGATGGTAATGATTGTAATGTTAGAGGCTCCCACTTCAGGTGGTTATTGTAGCTGAGCCTTTGCTGGCAACAACCCGAGCTGTCTTCTCGTTAGGAAAGGCAAATCCATACTCTCACAATAGGAGTCTTTCTGTTTCCTCTGTCATGGAAGGGCCGTGTCTAACAGGTTAACGACATCTCCTCATCAAGGAGCCCAGGGACCTTATCACAAAAACAATATTTCTTTGGGATATCTTACTCTCTCCTCAGTGAATGGAGGATTTGAAAGGGAGTTCTGCAAAGAGGAGCTGTGGACTCAGCTTTGTGTTTCCAACAGACTCCCGCCTAGTCACACTGTATCTGTAAGATCATGTTTTCCAGAGCTTTGCTGGATCTCCGCAGGAAATCCATAGAAAGAACCTTATCAGTATGGGGCTCCAGAACTCAGCTTTTGCCGGCTTACATATCTGGGGAGACGCTGCCCACCTTTAGCGCAGTTGCCCTTGGGTCATTCATTTATTTTTTCATCCACGGACAACAAACTACTTAGGGAGCTGCTCTGCCGTGAGCCCTGGCACAGCACGCCAGGCCCAGAGCCGAACAAGGCCATCTCGAGGAGACACACCTTTGCACAGGCAGCCTGGCGGGGCTGTGTGGACTGTTCTGATCATGCCCCATAAGGGATGCCATGCAAGCCCAGAGGCAGACCCCCACTGGGATGGCAAGAGGACAGACCTGTGGGAAAAATGGCTGGAGAGGAGGCTCTGAGCTGTGTCCCCTGCTCCATAGGCTGCAGCTTAGGGACACTCTTTGCGGTGAAGTCTTTGTTCTAAACAAGGAGAAGCTCAAAGCAAGTAGAAGATACTGCTATTTCATTTCTCTTTGCTGATTACAAGAAAACACTTGTGTGTTGGCGGGGAAGCAGGGGCTAACATCCATCCCAGAAATGGCCTGTGTAGGGCCAGGATCTCTGACTGACTTCCTTCTCCACCCTGGCGGTCCGTGCTGGGAGGCCCGTGCTGTGGGACTCATGTGGTGGGGCTGCTTTCTGAGTCACCTGCTCCAGGGCATAGCTGGTGTGGGGCTGAGGGCCTTCTTTCTCCACAGACCCCCTTCCATCTCAGCCTCCACATCTGCAATAGAAAACAGTGCCCAGAGTTAAGTCGTAGAAGATACAGGAACCCACCATGCATGGATAACTTATCCTGCCCTTTTCGTGAAGCATTTCTCCCTAAACTCTTCCCACATTCTCTCCTGCTGAGACTTCTCGGGCCCAGAGGAAACGGATGTCTGGCCGCTCTCCAGAACGCAGGACTGTGTAGACAGCGAGCCATGTAATTTGGTCTGGGAGGTAATCCATTTTCCTCCAAGATGAGATAGTTCATTCAGGTGAGAGCTGAATGGTAGGCAGGTGGACCAGCAGAACTGAGTTCACCTGGATTCTGACACCTCAGCTTCTTCCAAATTTTTTTCTAATCATTTTAATGTGATAATAACAGCTACACGTGGCCTCATGATGGTGGCTCCTTGGAGAAAGTTAGGAGCTTTTGCCAATTGAAGACTAGGCATGGATGAAAGCCCCAGTCTGGGCCCCTACTCAGGGAGGTGCTTCCTGGCGGGGGCCTGCGCTGCTCCCAGCAAGGCGGTGGCAGAAGAGGACCCCTTCCTCACCGCATCTCTGAGGGTGCACCCCAGGTGGGCTGTGCATCTCGGATTTCCTGGAAGCAGTGTGTCCTAAGAAGCACACAAAGACAGGAAGGAAATTCGAATCATCCTGCAGAGCAGGTGGGCTGCCTGCCAGGCCTGGGATGCCGTCGGCCCACGGGAAGCGCTAATGGAAATAATAGCTTTGACTCATAACTGAGCCTCAGAAATCCTGCATCCACGTGATGAAGCATGTGCTCCTTCCACACATAACTGACCATCCTGCATCCTGCTACAGCCTTTCAGGGCGGATGAAGTGATCTCTAGCCATCCAATTTGTTTAAAAAAAAAAAAAATCCAGAAAGCACATGAGCTTGGCATACCTGAGTAAATAATAAAGCGTTTCATTTTTCTCGTTCCATTCCAGAAATCTTTCAGGATGCCAGATTTTACAGAGGTTTCATCCAAATTAATTTTATTTAATCTAATAATCTTAGTAGTTCTGTAGAGGCTTTACGAAAAGTGAGCCAGAGGCCCGTGGGAAATCTAGATGTGAGGCAGAGTCGTAACGGGCCAAACCGTAGCGCAGACCAGACATCCTAGAGCATGCGAGCCGTTCTGGTTTCCTATCCCTGCCCATCTGCCTTTTGGCCCCATCTCCCTCGAAGCAATTTTAAGGAAAGGAATGTGATGCTATGAATTCTACTGAGTTAACAGGGCCTTCCTACTCCAGTGGAAAGATGATGGCATTGGAATGAGGTGTCAAAGGCACAGGGTCATAGGTTGCTACAGCTTCTCAGGTGCTGAGTCCAGAAGAATCTGTTAAAGAACTGAAGCCTCAGCATTTAACCCCCTCATTTCTCCTTATTAAACCGAGCTCACTCTGTCTCCGCTCTGTGATAGCTTGCCTCGGGAGAAGGCCTTCTTGCCTGTGCATACCAGTGCCCCCCAGAGGTCCGGTCTGGTCCCCGTTCTGCATCCAGGCTCCTCCGAGGGCTCGAATGTGAGACTTGGCCTTGCCTGTGCCTGAGCCTCCCTGTTGGCCATGGGCGCAGCCCCACACTGGGGCCATGGCCATTTATGAAGTGCAGGCTGGCTCCACACTCAGCATATGGGGGGCTCCGGGGGCTCCATCTGCATTGGGCCCTGGATCCAGGGTGACTATGATGAGGTTTGTGCCCTCGTGGTTCTTTGGGGGGGAGGTCAAAACAGCAAGGACAGAGGCTGAAGAGGGCCTAAACCACCAGACCTGTGACGGGGCAGAGCACAGGAGAGGGAAATAGACCCTGCAGAAGCGCTCATCAGAGTTTCAGAGGGGAGCTGTTTTGCAAATGGAACCTGAAAGCATGAATAGGGCTCTTGGCGGGAGGGTGGAGGGAGGTGACCACAGCAGGCCTGCTGTAGCTGCAGGCCTGTCCACAGACCTCCCTGCCTCATAGCCCCCACTCCGCCCCCCACAAGCCCTGTTTCACTGCTGAGCCTACCCCAAGGTGAGCTGGGGAGAGCTATTCTGAGAGGCCCCCCTCCCTGAATACCCGTCCCCCCCCCAGGGCACACGGGGAGCCTCAGCCTCCTGTGCTTGCTCTCCTGCTGGGTCTCTGACCTGCTCTCTTGTGCGCCTCCCTTTCAGAAGCCTAGCCATCCTCACCCCGAGAGTAACACGTCCCTACACGTGAATGCAGCCCCCACTTAAGACCAGAAAGTCCACGTAGATATACTGTCTTTCCCTCCAAGGTGGAGACCACAGTCACAGAGTGGGCCATGGAGCTGGGAGAAAGTTCTCGTGTCTCTGTTTGGCCTCATCACCTTGGTTTTGGTGGTGGGGGGGGAGTGGCTTGCCCTTGAGATGTATGATGGGGTCTGGGGGATGGTGGCTTTCAGAGCTGGCAAGTGTCCAGAAGGTCTAGGTGTCAGGGAGGCGTGGCCACACGGTTGCACAAGAGCCCGTGCTCGTACCCGCACAGGTGCAGGCCTGTGGCTGCTCCTTGGGGAGGTGAGTGCCGGCACGGTTCTCCATAGCTGTCCTTTTGAGATAGGAAGAAGAGACTGAGTTATGAGTTTGACAGTCACGGGTCAGGTCGGGGGGAAAAGAAGGCCCTTGCGTTTCTGTTTGGGCTACGAGTGTGAGCTCACCGTGGACGTGTGCCTGCTCTGGGAACAGTGCTCTGGGAGAGGAAGGTGGTAGCACCCTGTTGAGGGAAGACGTGGGTGTGACCGAGAGCAGGACACGTCCCCCTGGGGACACATGGCAGCCGTGTGGGAGGTCCCCAGTTGGCCTGGGGGTGGGTTATAGTCAGAGCAGCAAAGGTTCCCAGCAGTGTGTGCAGGCATGTTGTCAGAGCTTCAGAACCACAACAGGCAGCCTGCCGGGAGGAGACCATGTGTGGAAACCAGGAGCCAGCTGCTTGCTGGCCTTTCCTGGGCCACATCAGGGCCCGCTGCTGTCTACTAGCCAGAATGCGACAGATCCTTCTTGGCCTTCACAGCGAACTGGGAGCAGAACTGATGGTTCTGATGGCCCCCTGTCACTAATGGTTTAGGATGGGAGCATAAACGTGCCACACTCACTCTTGGCTGGCGAGTTCAGCAGCCTTCTAGAAGCCAGCCCCAGCCTGCCCAGTTTGGCACCAAGAAGGGCAATAATGCCCTCCGTAGATCGTAGAAGTTGAAATAGTACCTTTCAGTGTCACCTGTGAATATCCAAGTGCTTCTGGATCATTCTGTCCACCAAACGCACTCTTCATCACCACTCCACCTCCTTGCTCCCCAAAGTAAGCCCTCAGAAAGTGGCCCCTGCCCCCCAGGAGCTCCATGCAAGCTCCGTTCCCACAGTTGCTCGGGTCTCAGAGCCCATGTGGAGAGAGGAGTGCGGTGCTGAGTGGCAGCTAGGGTGCGGCCCACCCACGGCCAGCACCTGCATCCATTCTACTACAGTGGCCTTCGGCAAGGGACAAGGACAGACCCACACGGAGTGCCTGCCACCTGCCATACCAACCGAGGCTTTGCAGCCTTCACACTCTTGGGGCCAAACAATTCCTGATGGTAGGGTATTGAGCACCCCTGGTTTCTTTTTTTTTAATTTATTTATTTTGGTGGGGTGTTGGGAAGGAGCAGAGGGAGAGGGACAGAGTGTTAAGCTAACTCCATGCTGAGTGTGGAGACTGACACAGGGCTCCTCTCAATCCTAAAGAAGGAACGATCATGAGCTGAGCCGAAAATGGGTTGGATGTTCAACCGACTGTGCCACCCAGGTGCCCTGCGCTCCTGGTTTCTACCCACCAGATCCCAGTAGCATGTTGTACCCCAGTTGTGATAGCCAGGAATGTTCCCCATGTCTCCTGGGGAGCGCAATTACCTCTGGTTGAGAACCACTGGTGTATAAACTCGCTGTGTCTCTACAACCATGAGTCCGGTGTTTGGATCCCTGGGACCCAGGCCTGGCTCTGACCCTTGGTTATGTTGATATTATCTTGGCAACTCACTGTCTTTCCAAATCATCAGATTCCTTTCTTCATTTTCAGAAGAGCCCAGACCTACCAAAGAACTCTTGCAGTAAAACTTAGCTTACTAGCACTTACTCATCTTGTTTAAGCTGAACTTATGCCCAGTGATCAAGTTCCCAGTAAGCAAGTTGACTTCATTCTGGACATCTGCTGTATAACCTTGTACCTATGGTCATTGAAACTATGTTGTACATAGTTCTGTACTGGATACTTAAAAATTTGTTAAGAGGGTATATCCTGTGTTAAGTGTTCTTATCAAAATAAAATTAAAATTTTGAAAATTTAGCTTATTAGCATAGTGAAGGTTCAAGAATATCTTAGCCTAGTCACAAAACCTATTATTCCCTTCCTTTGCCTGTGCCAGACCTACTAACATCCTGCAGGGTGACATCTTGGGGGACACCGAGGGTGCTGGCATAGTGCCTTTGGGGTTGGGGGAAGAGCAGATATGATCGCCTGCATGTGAGCCTTTGACAGCTGCGGCACAACCCCAAGGTGAGGTGCCCTTACTCAGATCTTCAAGCAGGTCATTACAATGAGAGCTCATATACAAAGTATTTGAATTTTCTTGTTAAGCTGGACTCCACTATATCAAGAACTAAGAGATACTGGTCTTTCAAATACCCTTGAAAGTGACCTTGGGCTTTCCATGAGCCTCAACAGGTGATAATGAAGACATTGACCCTGAAGGACCATAGCCTTGGGGAAAACTGGAAATCCAGGAAGCTTATACTTCCTTCCCCCTGAGCAGGGAGCATAAACCTTACATCACATGGTGATTATTAGGAACTGACCCCAAGGAGAGAATATCTCTCCCACATTTCTATAAAGGCACAGCCTTCACCTCCAAAAACCATGTCACTCTCTGCTCTCCAAGGAAGAAATAGCAAGCCATATGCAGTCAGTGGCATGTCACCCATTCCTTCTAGCCATGGCTTGTGGCTGTCCCCCATGCTCCTATCCCCAGACCAATCCTGAAACCCCTAAAAGGAGATCAGGAGATCAGAAAGTCTTTCTCCCAGGCAGACGTGTGTGGCTAGGGGAGAGCTACCCTCTACTTGGGTGCGCCCAGCAGGAGATGGGAGATTGAAGTGATTGGGTGACAGTAGAGTCCTCCCTTCAGTATAGACCCATACAGAGGTGATTGCTTCCTCCTGCAGGGTCCCTGAATGTCTGCCTCCGCACCTCTCCCACCCTGGTAATGCCACACGCCTTGAGGGACTACAAGGCTGAGAGAGGCCCTTAGGGGAGAAGGTCCCCTGAGCATCCTGTCCACTGACAGTAACAAAAGGACCCACCAAGTCCTCTAAGCTAGCTGAGCTGTGCTTCTCAGAGGAAAAGGAGCTGCCTGGTTGGGGGCAGCATTTTGGGAAAGCAATTTAAATACTTTTATGTCCTCATAGCCTCGTTAACTTTCATCTTGTCTCTTTTTTTTTTCTTCTCTCTTTCTGTTCCTGTAAAGCCACCTATCTGTCTCTGAGACACTCAGACTTACATGGATTGGATTATGTGGGCTGTCAGAAAAATGCATCCTCTGGGGAAAACCCTTCTACCCCAATTTCAAGTCCAACCTGGGAATGAGGATAAGGCCTTCTAGCTTCTAAACACCCCACCATCTCAGTTTTTAATGACCCTGCTTTTTGACTTGGTTGTATTAGGTTATCTAGAACTCTTGATATTTCCAGTAAAACTATATTGAAGTTCAGATCTTGGCATCTTTCCTGACAGAATTCTTCTCATTTATTATTTGGATGCCTGGTTAGCCTTCAGTCATACATATTTCCAATGTTTCTGTAACATTTTCCAAAAAAGCCTGTTGGGATGTGTTTTCATCTTTCCATCCCACACTTGTTTATCACAAATGCAGTGTGTGTGTGTGTGTGTCTGAAGCTCATATGTGAGATTTTTATACCCTAGCATAGCCATGCCACCACCACTCTCATTGTGTGGGCGTGGTCTGGGCTGGGAAATCTCACGACGGGTCAAAGTGAATCTGCCCCAGTTACTCTGGCTGCAGAGCAAATCAACCCCCAGAACTCCATGGTGTAGAATGATATTCGCTTTGATATGCTTATCTCCTGTTCTGTGGGTCAGGACCTTGGGCAGGGCACACCTAGGGGTCTGTTTCTACTCTGCCAGGTCTGGGGCCTCAGCTGAATCTGTGAGGCTGTGGGGGTAGGAAGTTGCTGGTGGGGGCTAGAGCCACCTGCAGGTACGCTCACTCCCAGGTTTGGCAGTGGATGCTGGCAGCTGGGCTGCTCATCAGACATCAGTGTGGCCTCTCCACGGTCTGTGCACCTGGGCGGGCTTGGGCTTCCTTGCAGAGCGGTGGCTGGGTTCCGGGAGTGAGCACATGGCGCCTTCATGCCTTGAATCACGAGTGGCATTTCCAGTGTGCTCTATCAGTGGAGGCTGTCACAAGTTCTCCGGCACATGGGGGTGAGACACGACTCCTGTCACTGAACAAGGAGAGTGCCGAAGTCACTTTGCAAGGAGGGTGAGTGAGAGGGGAGACAGTGTTGTGGCCATATTTGGAAAATTCAGTTTGCCACATCACCCAAGGTCTAGCTCTGTGACCTCTCACTCTTTCCTTGAGCTCAGCTGGTACATTGCTTGTCCTCTGGTTCAGTACTTTTTAATTAAGTGCAAAAATAAATTCTCTTGAATATACTATTCCACAAAGTCTTGCTTTCCAGCTTCCACTGACATCATGGGCACAGAAGACACTGGCCCATGGTGCCAGGAGCCCCACTACTGAACTTCACAGCCCCATCCAGGTATGCATTTGTCAGAGCTAGGCACCCACACACACCCTCTGCCTCCTCATTTCTCAGTTGAAATAGATTATCAGTTTCTTAATATTAGGGAGGGGGGCATGGACTGCTTTGCAAACCTGATAGCCCCCTGAAGCTCAGTGTTGCACAGGTGATGTGTCCCCTCAGTCCAAACATGTTGTCACAGCCTGTAGGAAGAGTGACTTCAACTTCGCTACCTGTGAGGACCACTTATTTAGGAGAAAAGACTAGATCCTGCACTGTTCCTTTGGCTGAGAGCTGATATTTTCTTCCCCAACAAAGTAAAAACCAGCCATGAAGTGTCACTGAAGTGTCATCCATACCAAGATTTATTCTTGCAGAAGGAAAGCCTGTGTCCAATGTCTCCATGGCCCCAGACATCCGTGGAGTAGCCGTACTGAGAGCGACGGTCATGGTGAGTGCAGGCAGACGTGCATCTCCCAGGTGTCAGGCGTCTGGCATGCATGGTTTCATTTGGTTCCCATGACAACCCTCTGTGGTAGGTCCTACTGTTACCCCATTTCTGAGGCATAGAAAATTCAGGTCTCTTGTTCAAGGGGTATGGCTGGTAGGTAGTAGGAGCTGAAGACAAGCCAGGAGATCTGTGTATAGCTCCTTGTTGCAGTGCTGCCTGACTCTCTTTCCCTTCTTTGTCCGGAGTCTCAGTCTGCTCTCGCAGCTTCAGAATGAGCATCCTAGTGCCCTATGACCCGCCGTTTCCCAGGGCATGGCCAGCAAGCCCTCCGCATGCAACCCAAGCCAGGCACGTCCTTCCTTCACTCGGTACCCACTGATGGTGGGTTGCATGTGCCCCAGCAGCTGCCCTGATCCTCGCCTTGCCTGCTGTGTGGAGGGACGGTGTCATGGGACCACACTGAAGAAGTGGCATGTGCGGCTGCCACAGGCCCTCTGGGCTCAGATCATGCTTGTTCAACGCCTTGGTGGAGTGCTGGCCTGGGGTGGGCCGGGACCCAGGCATCCGCGCAGTGAGCTCTGCCCGGGGGAAGGCTTTGGTGACAATGGGGCCAAGAGGAAAGAGAGCAGCGTGACTCAGCTCCCCTGTGTAGATTGGCTGTGTTTGATCTGGGGATAGCACCCAATATCCATCACTCAGAAAGTTTCCAGGACCTGCAGGACCGATGGGGGCGTTCGGGCCACCTCAGCCCTGGAGATGTGACTGTGTTCAGGCGCAGTAAGTGAAAACTGGTTAGACTCAGCAGACACTGAGTAATGGTCCAGAACTATAGTCGGGCCCTGGTGTATAGGGTAGATCAGGGTGGGAGGGCCCAGGCCAGAGGCCTTGATGACACCCGTGATGGAGGAACGGTGAACCCCCCCTCCCTTCACTCATTCATCGACTGCAGGGAGAATGGCAGGCCTGGGATTCACCGTGGAGTCCTGGATCCAAAGCCCAGTCCCACCCACTTCATCTCTCTGAACTTGAACTTCCTTATCTGCAAATGAGGTGACTATGACCCTCACCCAGCAGTTATGTCAAAGACTGTTTTGGACTGAATGTTCCTATCCCTCCAAAACTCATAAGTTGAAGCATGAACCCCCAGTGTGAGGTGGGGCCTTTGATGAGTAATTAGGGTTAGATGAGGTCATGAGGGTGGGACGCTCCTGTTGGGATCGGTGGCCTTAGAAGAAGAGGAAGAGAGAGACCTCCCTCTCCACATGCACACCTAAGGAAAGGCCCCGTTAACGCAGGAGAGGGGGTTTCTGCAAGCCAGGAATAGAGCCCTCACAAGCTGACAGTCTAATCTCAGACCTCCAGGCCGTGAGAATATAAGTTTCTGTTAGTTCAGTCACCCAGTCTGTGATACTGTGCTATGGATACCTGGGCAAACTAATGCAGATTTTGGTTGCAGGAAGTGAGGTGGTACTCTTACAAATACCTAAAAATGTGGGTGCAGCTGTGGAACCCGACAGTGGGTAGAGCCTGGGAGAGTTTGAGGTGCCTGATCTATGGACACTGAAGACAGTTCTGGTGAAGGCTCTGAAAGGAAAGAGAAGCGCTGGAGAGAAAGCATCTCTTTTCTTAGAGAATACCTAAATAGTCATGAACAGGACATTGGTGGAAATATGAATGTTAAAGAATAGTGTCTCTTAGGTCAGAGAGGGAAATGAGGAATGCATTATTGGAAACTGGAAGGAGGGCACTCCCCATTATAAAGCAGCAAGGAATTTAGCTGAACTGTGTTCTCCTGTGGACCTTTGAGTGATGCCATTGTTGGTTAGCAGGAAATTTCTAAACAAAGTGTCTTAGGACTGGCTTAGCTCCTGACTGCTTAGAGTAGAGTGCAAGAGGAAGAAGGAATTGTTTACCAAAAAGGAACCAGAACTTGGGCATTTAGGAAATTTCTTAGGCTATCCATATTGCAAAAAAAATAAGAACACGTGTTCTGAGAAGAATGTAAGTGTGAGGCTCCACAATTATTTGAGATGTCAGGTGTGGCTCGTGGAGGTGACCAGCCATCTCCACGGGAGCCAGGAGTGCGGGGACACTGCCACTTTGAACTAGCAGGAACGGAGCAAGTGGGATGGAATGAAGGGTGGCTGTAGGACTTCTTGGCTCCTACAGGACAAGACCATAGAGCTATCTGGCTGCAAATGTGTGCTATTTTTCAAAGAAGGGGACGAAGGACCTTAAGGTGATTCACAGATCATGAGGGCCAAACCCTCAGTTCCAACAGGCAGGTGGCCTCTGATGGAAGCCTTGCAGGCAGGTCTACAAGGGAGACAGTGAACCAGATAGGTATTCTCAAACTTCAGGCTCCAGTGGGGTTTGTCTTACTAAGTTTTGGACTTGCCTGGGACATGTAGCTCCTTCTCTTTCCCATTTCTGCCATTTGGAATGGGAACGTCTCATTTACACCTGTGCCCCCATGGTGCCTGGGGTTGCATGGTGTGTCTGGCTTCACGGGCTCTAGCTGGAGCTCCAGCCTTACTCAGGTCTGATTTGAATATTGAGATAACACTTTGGACACTGGACTTTGGAGTTGAAGCCTGAATTATTTAAGACTTTGGAATTTGTTGGAATGGAATGAATGCATTCTGCATATAAGAAGGACATGAATTTGGAGGGTAAGGGCAGAATGTTATGAACTGAATACTTGGGTGCCCTGCCCAATGAATGGGCATATGATGAATCCCCAATGTGATGACAGGTGGAGATGACCTTAGGGAGGTAATTACTAGAAAAGGCCATGAGAGTGGAGCCCCGTCATGGGATTGCGGAGTGGCTTTAGAAGAAGAGGAAGAGAGAGGGCTCCCTTTGCATGCCCCCACAGCAAGGAAAGTCCCAGAGAAACCAACCATCCATAGCCGGGAAAAGAGCCCTCACTGAGAACCTGACCATGCTGGCATCTCGATTATGGGTTTGCAGCCTCTAGGCTAGGAGAAGATACATGTCTGCTCTTTAAGCCACCCAGTATTTGTTATTTTTTAGGGCAGCCCGAGCCAACTAAGACAAGGTACATTAAAGTAGAAATGGTATACACAACCCCAGGCATGTGGTCAATGCTCAGTTTTCTGTCCTCCTCTGTAAAACAGAGGTGTGGGGTTGCTGGGTCATTGCCTGCTTGATGGAGAAGGAAATAAGTGTGAGAGTCGGGCCTCTGGAATGGGGCAAGACCTGCCACATGAGTGAGAGTGATAAACACAGATCAGGGGTGGGTGAGTGTGGGCTGCCATGACTTACAAGTTTGGAGGAACGGCCTTCATCCTGGTGTGGCCCCCACAGCCCCAAGCAGCCGGGGGACCCTCAGGCTGCTGCCCTCTGCCAAGGAGGAGGACAGGAATTGGCGGCACGGTGCCAAGGCGCTGGTCAGCAGAGGGTGCTGAGAGCATGCGCCCCCAGCCCCTGGCTCTGCCTCATTCCCTCTTTCTGCGCCCCTCGGTCCTCTGGGCTCACCCGGCCCCTCGTCCAGGCATGGACGCGGGGGACACGATCACCTCTGCGTCTCTTTCATCAGGGCTGGGCAGAGGGAGCCTCCCCACTCCTCCAGCTCCCAGCTCCAGGCATATTTTGATGGTTTTATTTGTGTGATTTCTACCTTTAAAAAGTGTCTAGATGAAGTTGAAGATGAAAGACCTAGAGCTCATTTGAGACCTTGGGGCTAGAGATGCTTCCCCTGCAAAAGAGAGAATTGAAGAGCCAATCCTGTGTTTCAGCTTCCGGCAAGAGAACATGAACAAGTGAAGAAAGGGACCGAGTCTAGCGGCGTCTGTACCTGGGGCTGGGGAGAAGGTGCGGCGCTGGCAGGAAGAATCCAGCCACTGAGCAGAAGGGCGGGGAAAGAAACCTTAATACAGAGTCGAGGAGCCCAGGAGAGGGCCCTTCTCAATGGGCAGGAGATGCCGGTGCCCTGGGCAGGTCAGGTTCAGGGTGACCAGAGGCCCAGCTGAGGTGGGTCTCTGATGTCTGTCTGCTCTCAAGTTCTAGAACCCACCATTTTGCCACGATCTTTATTTACTGTGTTTTCTGGAAGCTGGAAAGGGCACCTGGTGCTTTCCAGCCAGCAAGCTGAGTGTGAACAAAACAAGGAAAAACAACGTGGTTAGTGTGGTTTGCTTCTTGCAATGTTCCTGCCCTACAAACAGAGACTGGGGTGCTTCTGCAAGTTGGGAGCTTCTGTGTGTACTGTCACTGGGACTTGGAGCGTATTTTTCAACTTCTTTTTGCACAAGAGGATTCCAGAGTCTCGGAGGCAGGTGGCTGGCACCTGAGTCCTACTCGATCTTTTTTTGTGGTGGATAACTGCACGTGCTAGGTTTCCTCTGACCTCAGGCTGTGCTCCCGGGACATGAGTGCTGGCTGAGGGCCAGGCGAATAGATGAAGACCACAGGCATACTCCACCACCATCGCTGAGAGTCATGACAGCTACTCCCTGCTGAAAGCCTGCTCAGTGCTGGGCACTCTGCTTGGGGCTTTACCTGCCATCCTCACCAGTCCTCTGATCAGCGCTGAGGCCACTGCCAATATCCCCTCCTATGGAAGCAGCCCAGAGGAGCCAAGAGCTTCCAGGTCACAAGAGTGATGGGTAACTGGCCAACCCTCTGTTTTATCATCATGCAGCCCTCGTGTTCTGTAATCATCGCTCTGTGGGTAAATACCTCGGTGCACATCTATGAAGTGACCTAAACACACGGAAACCTCCGCAGTGGGCCTCCCACTTACCGACTACTGTTGTGCCTTAGTTTGCAGGACAAAGCAGTAGAGCTGGCATTCAAATCTGGAATTGAGTCTTGGGTTTAAATCCAGATGGTACAACTTTCTGGTTGGTTGCCCTGTGTCCACTGATTACAATCTCAGAGATTGTGTTTTTTCTGTTGGGTTGTTTCAAGAACTTAAGAGCTAATGATGTCCAAGACTTAGTGCCTGATTCGTAGCGAGCTCTCAAGAAGTAGTCTGCAGTATAATTAGATATATATATATAGAGAGAGAGAGAGAGTCCATTTTACATATGAGGAAGCTGAGCCTAAGAGCAGTCAAGTGACTTGTTCAAGATCGGTCAGCTGGTAAATGACAGTGACACCCAGCTCCATCAATCTCCAGAGCTGTCATGATGTGCCATCTAATTGAGGTTCCTCAGGGAGACAGTATCCTGTACTCCAGGAGCTTTCCCTGCTGCACTGAACTTGACTGGTCAACCTGAACTCCTGCTTCCTCTTCTCTCCATTCAGAGTGCCCAGCACAGTGCCACAGGCAGAGCACTGAACGAAGGCTTCACTTAATGGTTCCAATCCTCAGGAAGAACAGGAAGTGGTTCCTCTACCCATCACCCTTGTGACCAAGGAGAAGGAAGTGGCTCCTCTACCCTCGGGAAGTAGCTCCTCTACCCATCACCCTTGTGACCTGGCAGCACTTGGCTTCTCTGCAAGAGAAGCAGCATACTGAAGCAGGCATCTCTCCTATCAAAAACAAAAGCCAGAGAACGCATGATCAGATTGGCACGTTATTATCTGCTGCTTCCCTTCCCCGTTATTTTCATGACTCAGTCTTCAACTTTGGTCTTTTGTGAGGGCAGTATTTTTTAAGATGTGTTTCCATGTTTAAAATAGCCAATAGCTAAATGCACAATTTTCCTCTCTCTTAATTAGCTTGTGAACTTCCTCCTCTTTATTTATTATAGATCTTGTATTTCTCTACCCTTTCTGAAGATGCACTACAAATTTATATTGTGATAACCCCTTCTCTGCTCTTCCAGTAACTGTATTTCAGGCAGAGATGTGCCTTTCCCCATCTAAATTTTAATAAGGCATAACTTTTAATTACCCTTTCCCCACCTCCAGTTGGAAACCTTCCAAACATGATATTTTAATCGAAAGCCTTCCAAGTGGTCCCTTGCTGTCTGGGAACCAGACTTAGTAGCTAAAGATAGGATGTGCCATGTCCCTTGGTTTCTTATTTTGATGATCTAAAGTTTCCTCAAAGCCCCCAGCACTGTTTGTCATGCCCAATCCATGTGCCCCAGGCCTCTGAGTGTACCCTAGTCTCACCAGCTCCATCCTAAGTGTACAGCCGCAAGTCGTTCTCAGAGGTGTGAGGACCGATGCCCCCACTTCTCCAAGCTCTGGCCTTCCTGGAGGCCACTGATGCCTGCCCTGAGATGTTCCTGACTGCCCGTAGGTTAATGTGGCATCTGAGAACTATCTGACCATCTTCTAAACTGGTTTTGCTTTCTTTTTCGTTCTGTCTGTTGTGTCAGCCAAAGTCTGCCATGGCCACACGGGCACAGAGCGAGCGCGCAGCTGCAGCAGGGCGCACGCCCCCCACCTCCTATTGCCCGCTGGCAGGAGCTGCTGTCACCTTCCCTCCAAACACCCGGCGATGGTCACCATCCCTGTCTTTGGTCCCATGGTCCCCACTCCGTCTCCTCACCCATGGCTGCGTCCTGATGACCTTGCCACCAAAGTCACTTGCTCACTTGCCATTCTCCCTCCCACACCTCTGCCCCCAACCACAGCTCCTGGAAGCTCCCAGTGTCTGCCCAGCAGACTTCCAGTCCCTCTGCTTGCTCTCATGGCCCCAGGATATGCTGTCCCCTGCCTTTCTCATCTCACAGACATCTCCTCTCTTCCTTCCACACCTTCTCATGCCTCACCGGGACCAGATCACCCCGGGCCCTCTCCCTTTTATTATATCCAATCAGCCCAGCCCTCAAGGCCACCCCAAGTGCCCCCTCTTATAAGACCACCTCATCCATAGGCTAATAGCAAAAGTTCTCACTGGCTCATCACATCTAGTACCATTATGTTCAAAGCAACAGGTGGCACCTTTTTCCTTTATTATGTTTCCCCCGTTAAACTAAAAGAAATACACGTTTGACATAAGGACTCAAACAAATACAAAAGTGCATCACAAAAACTAAATACTGCCCAGAGCCTCCCTCCTGTGCCTGCTCACCCCTGTAACTAATATTAACCATCTGGAAGGAGTATTTCTATGCTTTCATCAGCCTGCAGATGCTCCCAGGTCACTGAGAGTCCACACATCATCTGAACATGACCCATGACTTGTGACCATTGTCTCCTGCGTCTCAGCTCATGCAAACGCAGAGTGAAAATGCGTGATTGTGTTTGATCCTTTGTTCTCAAAGGTAGAGTTCTCAGTCATCCTTCTGACTTTGAACAGAGCCTGTACCCATCCCCGGGCCCAATCAACTAGGGATTCTTCTTCAGGCTGAGGTTTTCCCAGACTGTCAGGGCTAAGCCTTGCAATCAAGTCTGAGTTGACATACTACCCACCATAGGCGGCTCAGTGTTCAGTATGTGCCTGACCAGAGGTTTTAAATATTTCCCTGCATAAAAAAGAATTAAGAATCTGGTTGAGGGGAACTAGGCTGTGGCCACTTTCTTTAACATAGGTTAACAAAGGAGACAGCTTGATCAAATAATGTGGTACTTATAGGTCACATTTACGGATTTACTTCACTTTAATGAAATGAATTGTATCCCTGAAAATTTTAATGCCATGTTTTATAAGTCAAGTTCTATTCCCTTTGGCTTTATATAATTTCACAGAGAATTTTCCATAATTTTTGGTTGATTCTTAACGGGCAGCAGTTCTTAATTTGAACTTTCAATTTCTTTTCCCTTTTGCCAAGTTTTTACATTAATGTTCTGTAAAACAGTTAAGGTCCCCAGGGAGGCCCCTATTTTAACCATAACAGAAAAACTATTATTTTATTATTTATAAAATGTTTTACAGTTTTCCTATAATGAATGAACACCTTCAAATAACTCTTCTTTTGAATGTTAGGTTTCCCGATGGTTCTTTCAAAGTAGGGTATGACTTTATTTTAGAGTGTGTGTGTGTCCGTATGTGTTAGTGTGTGTGTGTACACACATAAGTTTTTTTCATGCAACTCATAAGCTCTTCTCTCACATGATGATGCTCTGGTTATATGCTGAGGAAGGCTTTCAGAACTGCATGTGTATTTCGAGAGCCAGAGCTTCCGGAATTACCTTATCCAGTGCCCATAGCCCTTGGCTCAAGCATGTTCCTCAGCCTTGTGTGGCCTGTCTTGCTTGCTGAGCCTCTATTCATACATCATCCTGTGCCTCTGAGAGCGCGACCAGGGAGGATGGCCCCACCAGGGAGCTGGTAGACAGCTCGGACCCTCAGCTTAGAATCAGCACACCCATGCACGCCAACACTGCAAAGCACAGCTTTAAACTCCATGCCTGTTCCCTGGGCTGGGCATGTAGTAGGTGTTCAGCAAACCAGTTTCCTTGTTTGCTCAGCTTCCCATGAAGCTGGTCTCTTCTCTGGGTGTTTACAGCGCTATCTGTAGTCTCCTGACATCGGCAGGTTGACACGTGACCATTGGCTTGTAATTGATCCCTTCCCGGGTCCTGGATCAGAATCACCTTTTTTGGCCCCCATTTCAGACCTGCTTGGTTAGAATCTTTGAGGGTGGAGCCAACATTGACACTTTATCCAACTTCCTAGTTGGTTCTTTGTACCCGAAGTCGGAGAGCCAAGGGACCCCGTGTTGGCCTATTGGGGTCTCTCCAGGCAAGATGAGGAGTCACAGTGAGAAACCTGCCTCAGGTGGAAGTGAAGTTGCTTTTATTCATTGAGCAAAAACATACTGGGAGCTAAGTAGGTGGTGGGTGTTTTGCAAAAACCTAAAAATAGCACATCATATAAACACATCATAAAAGCAGCCACACAATCAAATATTTGTGACATGCATTCATAGTTTAAAAAGGACTCTTCCATTTGTCATCTTAACAACCCCGTGTTGGCGGGGCCAGGACTCGGAGCCGGGCTTTCATGCCACTGGCCTGGGCTGCCCCTGTGCTTCTGTCCTGTTCCGGGGGCAGAGGAAGGGGAGGGAGGCGGGCTGCGTGGGAGGGTTGCCTGCATGGGGTGCAGTGAAGGGCCTCACAGAGGAGAAGGAGCAGCCCATCACTCATTTTGGAAAAATGAAGGCACATTTCTCTGCATGTGTGCCTTCCACACGCAGGACTTGTAAGAGGGAGGCGTTTTGTTCCCACACTTCAGACTGTTTGGGCCCCCCACAAGGCTGAAATGGCTGCACCGTGGCCTGGGGATAGAAAGTGACCCTCCTGTGGAGAGGGGAATGGAGGCAGCGGAATGCTGGCAAGAAATGGTGTAGGACAGCAATGACTCTCCTAAAACATACCTACAACGACCCCAAAATTATAAGGGGGTCACCGTTCTCTGCTTCTGACCAGGCTCAGGAAATCCCTAATTTAGTTATGTTCCCAGGAGAAACCCAGGCAAATCCATCTTTCTTTTAACAAACTTCTAGTCCAGATTAACATGAAATTGTGTCCTCTAAAACTTTTCATTGTCCTGTGGTGTTGCTCCTAAAATTGATCCTCAGGTCTGTTCCCACCACCATCAAAGTGCCCATCGGTGGATTCTTACCTGCATCACCCAAAATAGGGTGACCACC
Organism: Mellivora capensis; assembly: GCA_004024625.1. Classification (NCBI taxonomy): domain Eukaryota; kingdom Metazoa; phylum Chordata; class Mammalia; order Carnivora; family Mustelidae; genus Mellivora; species Mellivora capensis. The sequence continues at coordinate 55,081 of PISX010004802.1, read as the reverse complement.
AGGGGGAGGGCTTGGAACATCTATGAGTTCTGTGTGCATGGTAATCGCCAGGTCACCAAATTCCACAGCAATTTATAATAACCGGGTACTGGAGGCATTAGCAAAATTCTGTCATGGACAGCGGAGGAGAGGGTTTTCCAGTCGTGATATCTGTGTTTGCCAAAGTCAAAATAAGAAAATCACCTGTCATATTCAGTTGTGGAGAGGTGAAACAAGAATATTATCCATCACGTTTGTGTACCTCTTTCCAAACCACAGCTAAGGCCATACTTCCCCACAAACATGCAAGTGACCCAGTGGCTCTGTGTTCTCTTCTGCACAGCACGCCCTATAGTGACGTGGCTCATGGCTTCAGGGCTTTCTGTCCCAATACAGCACCTTGTAAAAGCGTATCTGTTGATCAAACCTCTTCTCTGCTCATGAGGCAGACGGACACCACTGTAGGAGCCACAAGTGCTGTCGTGCTGGCTGACAGTTGGGGTGTGCCAGGTAAGGCTGTGGTTTCACCCCTGAAACTCTTAAGAGGTAGCTCCCCACTTGCCCTGGGCACATCCTCATTCTGTCTCCTTTTGCCTTTATCACCTATGAAGCAGAGGCCAGGGACACAGCTCTGAATGGCAGTGAGATAATTGGATATAGTGGAGCCAGTGCTTGTCCCCAGGTGATGGGGGCAGTCACTGTGGAAAGGCTTTCCCACCTGGACCCCTTTTGGCTGGGACACTGGCCGGCATCTCTCATGGCAGGCGCTGCCCCACTGGATGTGTGCCTCCTGACGCACGGATTGGTAGCGGAACCCCCTGTCCGTGGAGCGTCTGACAGTCCAACGTCATGGCCTAGAGGGCTTGTCCCTGTACTGGGGTCCACCCTGTCAAACTGCTCCCAGCGTGTTTGCTTCACACCGGGTCCTGGGAGCCCACTGGCCTACCGCTAGGGCTGCCCCTTGGGCCCAGCCTAAGACAGTCCCCTCGGGGATGGCATCGAGGGCAGGCGGTGGCTCCTCCCACCTCCAGGCGCTGGCGGGGCTGCCAATCCCGTGCACACTCTGCATAATTTTATGTCACTGTATGTGTATTCTATGTGCAATTAAATTACTTTAACTGGTCGCCTTCAGCTTCACCCTGCCACAGGGTTAGTGACTGGAATGTGAGCATTTGATAGCAGATAGCTTTTGTGATGCCTGGCCTGGCAGGGTCTGGGTGTTTCGTCTGGGTGTCCACCTGGCTCCCTAGGTCCAGTGGTCAGGCTCACCCTTCCGCAGCCCCCAGAGGGCCATGAACCATCAGACGCCACCCGTCGCGCCTGCACCGTGTCCCACCTCCAGTGCCCTCCCCTTCATAACCTCGTGTTAGGAGACTATCATCGTGAGGAGCAGACACACCTGGCCAGCTGTGCGCACCTCTCTGTGGCCATGGCCATGGCTGTGGCCGTGGCAGTGGCCTCAGAGCCCCAGCTACTTGGGACACAAGGATGCCTCGGAGCCAGCTCTGTGGCGCCCCCTCGTGGCCAAACTCATGAAGTTCTCCCAAGTGTGTCACCACTTTGTGGATGTGGAAGCAGGACAGAGCTGGGGTGACATAAACAGACAGGGGGTTGCCCTTCGCTGTGTTACCCCACACCCACCTGCTCCTCACTAGCCTGGGGCTTGCCCATACTCGCCATTCCTCACCAGGGAGAGTATCCAGGACATCTACTTCCATTCTTTCTATCAACTTCCATGCTAAGAGTAGAGAAAAACCTACAGACTTGTTCATACTAAAGTGTTACTGGCTTAGCTTAAGGATATGCACATCCCTGGATATGTGCATTTTAAGAATATTTCGGGACCACTTAGCCCGCCCTCCCACAGAAGCCTCTAACCATGCAGACAAGGAAGCTGGGAAAAGGAAATCCCCTGTCAGCCCACCTCAAGGTCTGCTCAGCCCTGTGACCAAAGCAGTTTCTGATGGTCATCACTGACTCAGTGGCTATAGCTTCAGCCTTCCGTGTGCTGCCACTGTCCTACACCATGTGCCCGTATCCCCCTGCCACCTGATTTCCACTGAACATTAGAAAACTAAACTCTTGGGGTCCATGGGTGGCTAGTTGGTTAGGTATCTGCCTTTGGCTCAGGTAATGGTCTCAAGGGTCCCAAGTCCCAAGTCAGGCTCCTGTTCAGTGGGCAGTCCATTTGTCCCTCTGCCCCCCAACCCCACTCGTGCATGCTCTCTCTCAAGTGCTCTTTCTCTCGAATAAATAAAATCTTTTTAAAAAAGAAAATTCGAGTAAGACCATAAAGATGGTCAAATCCCAGAACAAGGGTGTTCTAAAAGCATTTCTGCATGCACACACTTTCTCTTTCACACACGTACCTCGCTCATTGGCAGTGGTTCACATGCTTGCTTCTGTGCTTCCATGTAATCAGCACAGGCTGAAGCTGACATGCCCATTCACTAACAGTGATATGCGGAATTCAGGGCAGACATGGTGGCTGGTCCTGCCCACCCGAGGGCATTGCCCAGATCCTTCTCTGGGTCTGTGTCGCCACCCCAGCCTGTCTCTGTTTCTTATTGAGAGCTTGCTTTAAGCCCCTAGGATGCCCTTTCAGTGCAAAGGGAATACTGAGCAGGGCCCCTAGGGGAGACTCTGTGCTCACAGTCCTGCCAGCAGGTGGCTTTGTGGGGTGTCGTGCGGAGTCCTCCAGGGGAATTGGGAGTGAGCTGAAGCAGGAGAGGTGTCTGCACATCCTAGGGGGACAGCGTATTGATGGCCCCATGACTATAAGGGCAGATCCTTCTGATTATGTCACGGGTTTTGTGTGTGAAGAGCCATGACCTGCTAGCTGTCACATCCCATAGCAGCCCTTTCTCTTAAGATAAGGAAGCCACGGGGCACCTGGGTGGCTCAGTGGGTTACAGGTCATCATCCCAGGGTCCTGGGATCGAGCCCCGCATCGGGCTCTCTGCTCGGCGGGGAGCCTGCTTCCCTTCCCCTCTCTCTGCCTGCCTCTCTGCCTGCTTGTGATCTCTGTCAAATGAATAAATAAAATCTTAAAAAAAGACCTTCGGCTCAGGTCATCATCCAGGGTCCTGGGATTGAGCCCCTCATCGGGCTCTCTGCTCGGCGAGGAGCCTGCTTCCCTTCCCCTCTCTCTGCCTGCCTCTCTGCCTGCTTGTGATCTCTGTCAAATGAATAAATAAAATCTTAAAAAAAAAAAAAGATAAGAAAGCCACCTGCTGGGGCAAGAGGTCTTATCAGGATGTTTCCCACTGAGGGAATTCACCGAGAGAGAGAAGTCGCCCTCACTGGGGAGCTGCCCTGGGCTCTGGGACAAGCGATCCTTCCCACCTGCAAAGGAATTTCTCAGGGAATCTATGTGGTATACACACATACACACACACGCACACACACACACACACACATTGCCGGTTTCCTGTGTGGTACAATGAAATCTGCGCAGAGAAGAGTTTGCTTACAGTGCTGCCCAGAGTTTCCAAAGATGCGTCCTCAGGCTACAGGAAGCCTGAGGTAGAGTCATTTCACTCCCCTCTTGGGTAAAAAGAAGCAAATTATGTTGACCGCTGGCTCCATCACAGCAAGTGAATTGCCCATCTGGAACGGTCCTGTGATGGCGAGGGGGGTGTGTTGTTGGGAAGCCCCCACCCCCCAGCGGACAGCATCGTTTCCTGGGAGTAGTGCCTTCTGGCCTGCCTCCGGGCCTCCTGGGTCCATTCTGGTCACTTACACCAGGTTTGGGAAAGAAAGGAAAACAAGAGTTGGAAAAACTTTCAGTCTTAGCTCTGTTTTCTTCCTCTAACCAGCTTTACAAGGTTTGTTTAAAGTTTCTAAATAAGATTATACTTCCCTCCTCACTTGTCAACAACAAAGGCATTTAGGAGTATTAACCCACGGGATCTCAATTCTGTGTGTCTCTCCAGAAAGAGAAGAAGAGCGGGCTGCTGAAACTTCTCGCTGGGGCATCCACCAAGAAGAAACCCCGCTCCTCACCATCCGTCTCTCCGACTCACGACCCCCAGGCGGCAGTGGACACCTCCCTCCAGGGTGCGGTGGGGCCCGAAGTGTCCTCACTGTCCATCCACGGCAGGGCAGGATCCTGCCCCATAGAGAGCGAGATGCAGGGTGCCGTGGGCATGGAACCGCTGCACAGAAAGGCGGGCTCCTTGGATCTGAACTTCTCCTCATGCCCCTCCAGGCAAGCATCTCTCTCCATGGCTGCCATCCGTCCCGAACCCAAGCCTTTGTCCAGGGAGAGGTAAGGGGGGAGGGTGGGCTCATGTCCTCTGGCACCTTGGTGTGGGCTGGTCTCTGAGATTAGAGCCATTGAGGGAAAGAGTGACAAAGGGGATTTTCTGCAGAATAAATTTACCAGACATCCCTCTTACCACATCTACTCCTGAGCTTGGCTGGTGAGCGTCGGATAAAACACATTTGGGAATGAAGGGGAGCATATTTCACGTTCTGAATCCACTTGGATCCTGAGTTCGGGATTTGCAAGGGATTCGTCAGGACATTTGGCAGAACTTACAGGGTCCTGAGCCCAAAGAGAGCGATGATGTCAGTGAGGGACCACGTCCCCTCAACCCTGTGGAAACCTGGAGTGCCCTACCCCAGAAGCCAGCTACGACATCTTAAAGTTTTAAACATTACCCCCAAATTGGCTTCAAGGTTTGGAGTCTGTTGGGTTGAACCATACAAAATTGCCAGTATTCATTGTTTTTTACCAAAACCAGAAATGTCACAGTTAAGCTTAGAGTTTTACAGAGCAATAAACAATCTACGGGGTGGGGGCCTCAGGTGCTTGAACTTTACAAGGGGTTGGAAACTTGTGTCCTGCTCAGTGGATGGGCCCATTTGAGGTAGTCCTTCAAGAGCTTAGAATAAGGGTTGGAAGGCACTGCAGGGAGAGAGGATGGTGTCAAACATCCTCTTAAGACAGCGGGGAAGTACTCTTTCCCTTCTAAGTGGCTTCTTGTTGGAACACTGCTTAAATAGTAAAAATGTGAGCAGTCTCCTGAGAAAGCAAACTTGGCGTTTCTGTCAGAATTCCCCTCCCCTCAGCCACACTGACTGACGGCCAGCCCTTTCCCGTGTCTCCCGGTGCTTGAAGCCTGAGAAGGCCACCACTGTCCTGAGCACCCACTGACCTCTGGCACCAAGGCAAGGCTAGCTGAGGATCCATCTAAATGGGGGATGACCTAACTTTCCTGTCAAGGCCCAGATGGGAAATTCCACAGACGTCGTAGGTCATTAAGTCTCCGTCGCAACCATTCAGCTCTGCCATAACAGCGTGAAGGCAGCCATAGACAATATAGAAATGGCGGGTGTGGGTATTCCAGTAAAACTCCACTTACGGAACCAAAATTTAAATTTCATGTGATTTTCTTGTGTCATGAAATAGTCTTATTTTGATTTGGTTTTCAGCCATTTAAAAAAGTAAAAGTATGCTTAGTTCTCGGACCACTCAAACCAGCCACAGGCCAGTTTGCCAAGACATACCCAGACGATGGGCATTAGGGCTGGACTGATGCTGCGTTGCTGAGATCCAGGGCATGGAGAGGACAGTCTCCCCAGGTGGTGGAATGACAGCGTGAACTTGGTATGGATTTCTGGTAAACAGTTGTAGTATAAGTCCGCATTTAGAATGATAGCTAGCGTTTGGGGAGTGACATTCAGACACTCAAAAACCAGCATGGATTCCAGCGGTAAATACCTACCACAGCCACGCTGTGCATCAGTTTACCATCTGGGGCATTGTTCTAGGTGTCTTGTGTGTGTTACCTCCGTCCTTGCAAGAACCCTTCAAATTCAGTATCCCATCTTATAGCTGAGGTTATTCACAGGCTAAGCCACTGGCTCAAGATCACACAGCAAGTTAGCTGCCAAGCCAGTGATTGAAGTGAGGGCTTTCCAACCACCGAGGCTGGGCTCTGAACCGCTTTGAGGAGCATGGTCAGCAGTCGTGCCAATGTAGTTTGCCCACCAAGGGATCTGGGTGTCTCTGGGGTCTTCAGACACTATGGACCATGTCATAGCCCTGCCAGGATATTAGCATATGCTTCTGGGTCCTTCACAGTTGGTCACCACCCCCTATGTATTCAATGTACAACTGTCGATCAGACTCACTCAGTGCAGGACCCGTTAGCATGACGTGCCTTCCCTACAGCAAATCCCCAGGCCCTGAGGAGACTGAATTCACACCTTACCACACCACACCTGATACCTCACCACACACACATACTGCACACATACACACATGTACCCCCAAACACACACATCGCACATGTGATACCATACCACACACATACGCATACCACACACATGCACACACATACCTCCAAACACAAACACCACACACACACACACCCCCCACACCACACACATACACACATGCACCACACATACCACACACATACCTCGGACACATCTCACACAAATACCACATACACACAATTTCTCTTTCTTCCTCTACTTCCCTCCAGGGAGCCTCCTCCAACTTTGTGTAGTGCTTTCATGTCAGAACCTTCTTCCTTCCACAAGACCAATCCCCAGCTGCCTGTGATTTCTGAATGTGGTTCCCTGTCCCTTTGCCTCAGGTCATGAAGTTGGTGACTCCTAAGAATGACAGACCTAGATATTTCAAAGCTGCTCTCATATTTCCCCTAGGTTTCTATTCTCCTCAGATCCCTCTACTTCCAGACTCCTTCATAAAAGGTCTTAAAAGACCCTATTCTAAAAAATCATAGGAGTCTATGATTAACTAGAAAGTTCAGAGAATTACTCTCATTCTGTGAATATTCCATCTAATCAGGGCTTATTGTACCCAGACTCTTGGCACCCTGCTTGTCCCCAGCACGCTGTGCAGCTAATTAGTGATGAGAGTTTTCAAAATACAGCCTGAAACCAAACTACTGCCTAATGAGCCCCCAGATGCCCCCTTCCCTCACCCTGTGCAGCCCGTCAGCTGCCTGGTGTCCTGGGGAGACCCAGCAGGTTGGAGCGAGGGTTTAACAAAGGAAAGGCTTAGACTCTGAGCTAAGGCAGCTCCAGAAAGCACTTGGCCTAGGACCCTGCAGGGTCATGAATAAGACTTAGCAGCTGGAGGGGAGCGGCCCTAGCAAGACTCTCCTCTCTAGAGGCCTGGGCATTCGCTCCACAGGCCACAGAGCTGCCCAGAGCCAGCTGTGTGCAAGGCCACTTTACAGGCTCAAAGGTGGGAGAAAGGCAAAGGGCAGCTGGGGCTCAGATTCAAGGAGGTTTCTACCACCAGCGTGCTGAGGAAGGGGCCTCTCTCACCTTGAGCAGAGCAGCTGGACTGTGGCTGCTGCATGTCTGGGGTGTCACCCTTGTCCATACTCCCTCGGATCTCTCCATTTCCCTCCAGAGGATTTGAGGGGACACCGGGAGCTGCTCTCCAAACTGCTCACAGAGGAAGGAAGTTTGGGCTGGAGTGAGGCCTCCCGGGGGAGTGAACCATGGAGAACATCCCCCAGGCCCACCAGGCCAGGCCTGCAAGTCAGCTCACTAGTGGCAGGCCCAGCTCTCAGGAGACCTGTAGGAGCCAAACCCATAGGCCTAATGTGTAAACCAGAGTGCCCATCACTACCCCCTCCTTGAGACCCTAATCTTCGGCCATCTGGATATATTAAGTCCCATGGACAGTGTGTGCAGGGAGCCACATTTCTGGAAGGTACCCGGGGAACACAGAAGAGCACTGTAGTTATGGGATCCAGTAACACTGCCCAATGCCCCGGCTCCCTGGCAGGGATATACCAACCCTGGGCAAGTGCGTTGGAGTTCCTGGGCCAGCCACCCCACCACCCGTCCTCTGGATACCTGCCTCCCAGCTCTCTTACATCTCAGGGAGGTTGCAGAGTGGCTCTGAGAGATAGGTGCCCTGACCACTTACCAGCCAGTTCACCCAAATAGGTGTCTTCATTTCTTCAAGTCCCCGTTCCCCTATCTACAAACTAGGGATATACCTATCTGATAGTTATAATATTTGTAAAACACAGAGATCGATACCTGGGAAAGTATGAATGCATGAAAAAGAACATTAATAATATTGGAAATGATGTATGTAATACTGTGAAATGCTGTGACCTTTAGAAGAATGATCTGATGATGCCCCCAGTGCTGCCTGTCACCTCCTCCCCAACCTTTGATTGGCAACATCGTTTTGCTCACATCTTCACACACACCATGTATTTATCCTCCCCTCTTACTGGCCTGTGAATTGTTTGGTTTTGTTAGGATTTATAAGATTTTTGGCTTTGATCTATCGTGTGCCATGGTAGGCAGAGTAATGGCTTCCCAAAGATGTCTATGCTCTACTCCCCAAAACCATGGCTTCGAGGCCTCACATAGTCTCAAGGAACGAAAGCTGCAGGCAGAACAAAGTTTGCTAACGAGCTAACTCTGAAATGGAGAGATTATCCTGGGTTATCTGGCTGGGCCCAGTGTGACCACAGAGTCCTTTTAAGTAAGAAAGGAAGGCCGCAGAGAGGGTCAAGGTGATGCAGTGTGAGGATTCGAGCAGCATTGCTGGCTTTGGAGATGCAGGAAGGAGTGTCCAGCCAGGAATGTAGGCAGCTTCCAGGAGTGTCTTCCCCCTAGAGCCTCCGGAAGGAGTGTAGCCTGGGAGATGATATCAGATGTCTGACTTGAAGAACTGTGAGTAAGAAATTTGTGCTGAGTTATGCCACCAAGTTTGTGGAAACTTGTTGCAGCAGCAATAGGCAACTAATACATGTGTTGCTATCAGAGTTCAGTGTTTAGGATACAGACATATGCTTATTTCCAAGAGCCTAGAGGGACTCTTCTCTGCGAAGAGCACATTCTGCCAGCTTGGGGATCACACGTGCTCAACAGCACTGAAGAAAGTGCTCTGAAGAGGCTGGCACTCACAGGGCCCCCTTGGGACCCCCGTTGTCAGGAGGGGGGCAGATGACACAGGAGGAAGACACGTCACCCCTCACATGTGACGCTAATTGCAATAGGCAATGGTAGGAATTCACTGATCTCGAGCCTTCTGATTTCCTGAGTTTTATGTCTGAAAATTATCTGTGGTTAACATAACCTTAACACAGTACAGAGAAGTAAGTCTTTTCTGATCTATGAGGCCGCAGTCATAACACAAGAGTTACACTGTCCTTAACTGTTCATTTCTTTGTGTCTGTAACAGGGAGTATCAGTTACTTTCATGCAGCAGGAAAAATAGCTCTAAGTCTTGGAATGATCTGGACAGGAACGTTAACCGCTCGACTCTTATACAAAAGGCCCACATCATCCATCTGGGCTCATTAAGTCATTGAATTGCTCAGAAGCACCAAATTACATTCTAGCAAATTACATTTTCAGAGTTGCTTGTTGCTTCACATCTGGCAGTGGAGGCAAAAGCCAAAACTTGTGTTTGAAGTCTGAGAAATCATCTCACTCTTTGCCTTTTCTTCCTCGGGGAAGAGAAGGAGGCAGGTGTTTGACAAAGAGGTGGAGGGTGGCAGAGAGCCGCAGGGAGGGTCAGCGCTGGTCTTTGCGGTCCCGCACACAGCCTGGGGGCAGGAGGTGTGGGAATCGAGCAGCCTGCGCGGCACTGGGCGATCTCATGGATCCCACAGACACAGAGGCCATCTGTCCTTTGGGGAGTGGCTGCAGGCTGCCATTTGTAGAGATTCTGGGCTGGGAAGAGGGCAAGAGGCATACTGTCCTTTCTCTCCTCCTTGATAACCCCAAAGCCAGCATCTGAAGCCCAGGGACAGCAGTGCGAATGGGCCCAACCCTCCCACACCTACAGCCGTTCTGGAGCACTTAGGTTGCCTGGCTGGACCTGTTCCCTCAGCCACTGGAGCCCCCTGCTCACCTGCCAAGTTGGCCTCAGGAGCCATTTTACTTTCCGCCCCCTGCTCTCAAAGCCTGGAACAAGCTGGAGCTGGGAGCTTCCAGAGAGGGGCCTGGGTCTTCTCTGCCTATACATTGTCCCCCCGTCTTCAGAGCACCAACCCCAGCTGCCCCAAACCATGGCTTTCCTATCCTGACCCCAACGGGCCAGCGCCCAGGTCCTCCACACAGGTGGCTGAAAAAATGAAGACTCGCTCAGCACTTTGACCTTGACTCTCAGATGGCAGCAAGCAAACATTGGTCCCTAGAACTTGTTGAAAACCCACACTCCTGGACCCATTCCACAGAGATTCATCAGTAGGTCCAGGACAGAGCCAGGAATCAGACCCATGGTCATGAAGTTCACAGCCACACTTTTAAGAAATGCTTTTGTTTTATAATGTTCTGGTTTCTCCCAAGCCAAAATATACAGGTCAGAGACTCCGCATAGAGAACCCCTTGACTGACCTCAGGACAGCCAGCTGCGAGGACACCTGGATGAACTCCTTCGAGGGCCATATGTGTGGCTGTGGCTAATGGGGGAGGCCAGACCCAGGGGACAGGACTTCATAGCCGGCAGCCCAGGGGTGACTGAGAGTGAAGGAATATCCCCTCGTCTCTTCAGCCAGTGAGCCAGGACCACAGCCCAGGCATTGCCAGGAAGGAGAGAGCAGCAAGACAGTGCCTCCCGGGGGTGGCCCCTCTAGACCAGCTCAAGCCCTGGGCCTCTGAGGCCCAGCATCACCAACCCTCCAGTCCATGGCTCCTCCCCAGCTCATTTCCTGTTCGTGGGTGACCCAATCCCTGGAGGCCACCGGTCATTCTGCACCTGGGCCCCTAGTCTGGCTGACATTCCTCTCCTGTGGCCAGTGGCAGGCAGCAGGAGCTGCAGTGTACGCTCTGGGCTGGGATGAGGGGCTGTTTGCTGGGTGGTGGCTGCAGAGCTGCAGGTCTGCCCAGCCCCCACGGGCAGCAGAGGCTGCCCTCCTCCAGCTGCAGCTCCCCCAAGGAGGCCACGGTCCCAGGTGGACTGGAGGGAGGGACGGCATTTCAGGCAGGAAGCTTAGATCGGGGTCCAAAAGGCCAACATGGGGAATTTCTTTTAATTTTAATAAAAAAATGAAAAGGTTGTATAAAAATTAAAATCAAAGTAGAGACTTTTAAAAGTGGGGGAAGTAGCCCCAAGTTATAATAATTTACCCCGGATGGAAAAGGAAAGACGGAGTGAAGAGCAGGCCCTGGGGGTCATCCTCCAGCCTAAGGTCAGGCTCACCCGATGCGGTGTCTGTTTCCCCTCAGGTACCGCGTGGTGGTCTCGTATCCTCCCCAGAGCGAGGCGGAGATCGAGCTGAAGGAAGGTGACATCGTCTTTGTGCACAAGAAGCGAGAAGACGGCTGGTACAAGGGGACCCTGCAGAGGAACGGCCGCACCGGCCTCTTCCCGGGCAGCTTTGTGGAGAGTTTCTGAGGACACGCTCCCCACGCCCCACTCCCCAGGCACAAAGGCTCCCCGGGATCCCCAGGGGGCAAAGAGAGGCCATCAAGGCCACCGAGGGCCCCAGGTCCCTTTCGAGGCTCCTGGCGAGGCCACCCTGGACGGGGATGGGAGCCGGGGAATGGGGAGGTCGTGCCTTCGCCCACAACCATCCACCAGGAGTGCACCTTGGGGTTGTTCTCCCACAAAATGCTTCCCTCTGCGTAAACTCTAAAGAAATATCTTTGAAAAGAGAAGCTGCTCATGCGGGATGATCGGCTCTGAGAGGGACTGCTAAGCCACAGCCTTCTTGCTTGTTGCCCCCGCGAGCCTGGGCGCTGCGGAAGGGCTGCAGGGCTTGGATGGCAGGCACGGGGTCCGGGGCATCGGCAGAAGGTCTGAGGGCTGCCCCGGGCTGCTTGTGGGGGGTCCAGATTGCTCCATCACCTCTCTATATACCTCAGTCACCTGCCACCTGGCCACTCAGCAGGGGTGTTTCCGGCCCAGGGCTGTGGCTGGGTCGCCAGAGTCGTCCAGGCATCCCCGCACGCAGCTCATGCAGGAGGCGTGAGATCGCACTTGGCTTTGTTTCCTACCCATATTATAAGCCACACATTTCATTTTGCCGCCACTGTCCCTTTGCATTGCTTCTTTCTTACAACATCTTTTTAAAGTAAAGCTGTCAGACTTTCTATATTTCTAATAGGTCATACATTGCCTATTTTTCATACATCTGGTGCTGCCTTTTTGTAAACCAGTAATGACTTGGTTGAGCTTGAAAGAAAAAAAAAAAGTCTGAGCTGATACCAAGTGGGCAGGATTTTTATACATACCATATGAATTTTGGAAAACTCTGAAAAGCCCACGTACTCAACATCAGTGTTGGCTACTGCTCCACGGAGAAGAGGGAATCCATTTAAGTGGTTGGAGGGAGTTTGGAAAAAGTCAATTTCCTTAAACCCTTACCAAAGCCCCATGCTATGTCTAGACAGTGATAATTATTATTCAAGAACTGGAACCATTTCAAGGAAGGGTCACTATAATGGCCTTGTGTGTGGCAGTAAAAAGAACATGAAGGTCAACCCCAGTCTAGGAAGGCAGAATTTTCCTTTTATTGCTTTAGGGAAAAAGACTACAATTAGCATTATCAAGATATGATTTCTTGGTACTGAAGCAGTTTTTAACCACAGTTCAGATTTACCACCTTGTGACAGTTTTGTCTTTTCTTTTTTTTTAATAAGTGTTTCCCTATCAGGCAGTACAAATGTTGGTCTAGAGATTGGAAGTACAATAAGGAGAAAGGGATTTGAGGCATTGCTGCAGACTGGCAGAATCCAAGGGAGCCAGGAAGAGAGAGAGAGGGAGCACCTTTGATCCTAGGACCTTGCCCTGGATGGGGTCCATCAACGTCTCTTCCTGAGCCCAGCAGCCCAGACCTCCCACAGACACAGACGGGGGGGGGGGGGGGGGGGGGGGGGGGGGGGGGTGCGCGAGGGGGGGGAAGCCCTGTCATCAGGCCATCTCGTTCTCCAGAGAGTCAGACCTTAAGAATATATTCCTATCAGCTCAAAGTCACAATTGATAAGCCCCTTCTCTCTATTTTTATAAAACCACTCAAGTTTAAATTAGGCAGACTAAATTAGCCTTTGGTAACATAGCATCGCCTGATTTTCAAAGATGCAACAAAATCCAGAAACACATTCCCTCATATGATGTGATGCCTTTGAAATACGAAGCGCTTATTTTCAGAGTTCCTATTTGGGGCTGTGACTTGGCTATTTGTTACCACCCGGTGGCCACCACGAGGGTGGGATCCTGCCTCAACAAAGGCTCTTCCCCTCTCTTCAGATGATCATAGAATTAACAGACTTGAGAAATTGTTCTGAATCAAAGAAAGACAAAATCCTGCTTAAACCTAGGGAGCCCTATACATGAGCTAATGATAACAAGAAGGTATCCATTTGCCATTGATGCCAAATTAGTTGCCTGCCATGCACAAAAATCACGCGCGTGTTTAAAATCACGCCATCACCAAAAATGTGCATGGATGAACGTGCTGAGACACGTGTGCCCCCAGGGAGACCAGAACTAACAAATCCCCAGATAATAAGGAAAGTTTGTTTTTTTTTAAATGAAGGCAGTTACCAAGCAACGAAACAGACTAACTTGGACCTACTTTCCTCTCCCAGCCACCGCCCACACGATGCTTGTGGTAGGTAGGAATCGCTGAACAGCCTAGTGACTGTGGGTGAGGCAGCAGCCCACCAGGGCCCAGCACCCACTCACAGCAGAGAGCTGGGGCTGGTGGCCAGTGCCTTTGCAAGGCATCAGCTGACCTCTCTTGGGGCAGAGTTGGGGCAGGCATTGGCATGACCTCAGGAAAGAAGCAATGCCATAGGCCAGCCATCATGCTCTGGGCTGTTTTAAAACACAGTTAGCCAAATCCATCAGCCTTCATGACCATTCAGCCCACAGACAAGAGAAAAAGCAGAATGAGACCTTTTGGGCCAACTTGTTCTAAATAACCAACTCATTTTGGCTACTAAGATGAAACCAACACCTTGTCTGAATGCTCACATTCTACCCTGGCCCAGCAACTTAGATATCTTGGTTATCAGTGACATTTGGCAGCCAAGGTGACTTGCTTTGAGGAATGCAATAGAGTCCATAGCCACTACCGAGGTCAGCAGACACTGGAGTGACAGGGACATCTGGTCCACCAAAGAGCCTCAGAAGTGGAGTGGCGAGACAGTGGGCAGGGAATTCCCTGGCAGCCTCACCGTGTGAATGCCAAGCTCTGGCACCCCAAACAAGCTCAGCTGCCTGGCTGGGAAGTTCTTTGTACTTTGCACAGTTCACACACACACACACACACACACACCAATGTTTTTGTTACACACAAATGTCAGCGTGTGATTTTGGAAGAATTGACAGTGATGACAAACTATGATGCCTGTGTTTCTGAGTCTTTAAATAAAAATGAACATGGAGAGGCCTTGTGTCTGGATGATGTGAGCAGTGAGGTTGGGGGCAGAGGCTGAGTGGGCCCGAGCAGAAACGTCCAAGTGGGTAGGAGCATGAGGGGGCAGGTGCCACACAGCGTCCCTGCAGGCCAGCATGTTGACTCACACACCCACCACCGCAGAATGCTTCCATGTGGGGAGCACAGGGTGGCTGGCCATTAAGGATACTGGGAATGTCAAGACTGCCATATCCAGCACATGCCAGATAGCCACTGGCTGGGCGGTAAGGATTGAACTAGTAAGTGTGCAGGACCACTAGCTCTCCTCCCGTGGCTCGTTTGCCTGGAAAGTAGAGAGATTTTTTTCCCGATGACTTGCCTTCCTTCCTTGTGGGAAAGTGTTTTGTGTCAGTACTCAAGTCCATCAATTCCAGAAGTGCCTGGAATTGACCTCCCAGACCAGCACACTCATCACCCTGCCCTTGTGTGTCTTGCCTTCACAGTGCTCAAGCTGTGGGGAGCTGTTTTCTGAAGCACAAGGAGGAGAGTGCCTGGAATCCACCAATAGGAGGGGCTTCAGGAGACCACCAACCTCCAGAAAAGTGGGACTGTCCCCACATCAGCCAGATAGACCAATGCCTGGCAGAGAGTTGCCCCAGCTTGAAACATGTTGGGGTATTTCTTGAGATAAGATCTCACTGCCTTCGTAACCAAGACACCCCCCCCCCCATATTCTTTGAGTATCACATATATCCTTGAGCTGGAAGGAAGCTTAGCAAGGAGACATTTTCCTTCTACAAAAATTAAATGAATGTATATGAGCACAGGTTATGGGTGGGGAGTATAGTGAGGGCCCAGCACTGTAATAAGGAAGTATATTATATGCTCACTTAGCCCTCCCACCCTCGGTGAAATTTACTCATCCTCATTTGCTAGATGAGCAATGAAGTTTAGAAGAGGTGAAATGAATTGTCTCAGGTCACATTGCTCACAGAACATTATGACCTAGACTCAAGCCTATTGTAGCGCCAGAAGCTGGACCCTAAACCCTCCACAGAAATGAAATGTCAAGAATGAGAGCATGAGAAGAGGGGGACAGAGGACATATAGGCAGTACCCACTGCAATATGTCAGGAAAGGGTGCCCGGCCGGACAATGCACAAGTCTGTGGGGCAGGGATACCCTGACTGTAGAGCCCCTCGGATGCCTCCCTGGGACTCTCCTGAAACTGTGCTTTTTTGAGGGTGGGGAGGCCAGGGCCTGGGGCTTTTCCAAATGGAGGGACTGACACACGATCCATGAACTTTGCCTTATACTTAATTTACAAACATCATCTTGCCTCATCCTTACAGCATCTTGAGATGGGGTCCTTATTCCCCTTTAATAGAGGAAGAAATCAAGACTCTAAGAAACTACACCATTGGCTCTGAGTTCAATGAGTGGCAGAGCCAGGACTTCTGAGGTCCAACCTCCAGCTCTTTACTGAATGTGGCAGAAACCCTGAAATGATGGTTGTTGCGGGCAACACTCACTCCACTATCAGCTGGAACCACCTTCGGAGGTGGGCACTGCTATTGTGCTATTTATAGGTGGAGAATCAGAGGCAATGCAAGGCCTGATGTAAGACCACACACTAGTGCATGGGAGAGCTGTGGTTGAAACAGGATTGAATGCTAAGAGGAGTCTAGGCTCAGTCCCATAGTCAGGGGAGCCAGTGGCAGCATTTAGCAGCTGCTCTGAGCTGTGCCTGAGGGAACACACCCTGGGCCCATACTAGAGGGAAGAAGGACTAGAGCAGCTCTAGGTCCCTTCCAATGTTAAGATAAATGTTTCTCCTCTCACTTAGACATGTGAAGGACACAGCATCCCCTCCTAAAGCCTGTGCTGCTCAGAAAATGCTGAGACCTGAATCCCTCCCACCCTAAGCCAGTTCCCACCACTGGCCTGGTCTCACAGACCCAGTCACCATCTTTGTGGCTCTTATACGAGTCCTTATTGATTTGAACGTGTTTTCACTTGGTATTACCCTTCCGAGTGTCTCTCTTAATCTCCCAGAGGGGGCCACACTTGGTTGCCCACAAGGGAGTGCATCTCGGGCTTGTGACCTGCAGGTGTCCTGATCTAGGTTGAGCTATTGTCACCAAATACCCAAGGCTGGTCCCAATATGCTGAGGTCTGTCCCTCAGAACTAGAACTGGACAACCTTTCATTTGCTCACGTTGACAGGTGCCTGTGCTGGCCATTGGCTCCTCTCTGAACTCATCCTGTGCCTCTGATAGGCTCTACCAAGATCAACGGACACGTTAAGGATTAGTCCCTGACACTCAGAAGCGTAAACAGACTGTCATTAGTCATTATTTGATAATGTCAGAAAACCAAGTGGAATAAATAAAAAGGGGGAAATTCTTGACTCAAGTAACTGAAAAGCCAAGGGCAACCATGTGGAATATGTGAAAAAGATGTGGTCTGGTTGTTATAACTACTAGGGAAACGTCCTCCACTTTGCTGGTGGGAACTGGGGATGGCAAACATCTTGCAATGGTAAACACCTACAATGTGTAGAATGCCCAAAATGCCAATTGAATATTCATTAAGAAGCTAGTTTAGGGGCACCTGAGTGGCTCAGTTGGTTAAGCGACTGCCTTTGGCTCGTGTCATGATCCTGGAGTCCCAGGATCGAGTTACACATCAGGCTCCCTGCTTCTCCCTCTGACACTACCCCCCTCTCAGGCTCTCTCTCTATCTTTCTCTCTCCCAAATAAATAAAATCTTAAAGAAGAAGAAGAAGAAGAAGAAGAAGAAGAAGAAGAAGAAGAAGCAGCAGCAGCATCTAGTTGAGGTACATCTTACTTCAGGCACAGCTGGATCCAGGTACTCATATGCTGTTCTCAGGTATCTCTTGGGTTTGCTGTCCTCCATGCTGTCTCCCTTCTCTCAGGCAGGCTGTCCCCACATCACCGACAGGTTTGGGGTGACTAATACCTCAACCATCCCCACAGAACGAGAGTGTCTCTTTCTCAGTGGTCCCAAACAAAATCTTAGGCTTGACCCTACCAGTTCAGACTGGGCCCATGCCTATCTCCCTGACTTGGCCATTGTGAAGAGAGGGCAGGAATTTGCTAACTGATGGGACCTGAGATAAAGGCTGTCCCTGAGCTGTCATCCAGCCAAACCACATGGATCAAAGATGGAAGCAAGAGGACCACCCCACACACAGTGCTGGTAGCAAAACTGAAGGAGATTTTGACTGACCAGCTAAAACCAGGAGATGCCCACCCCACAGGGCTATACCCTACTCCAGGACACTGCCTCTAGAAACAACCTAGCAAAGTCTGAGAACGTGGACCATCAGAGAGACTGCACCATATTTCTGAAGGTGAGGTATAAATACTAAATCCCATAGGAAAGATCGACAGACTTGGACATAAATATGGAGTAAAATTCTCAGTTTGGTGGAAGTCACATTCTTTAATGTCCTAAAAAATAGAACTAGCTGAAAGCAAGGAGGCAGAAAGGAAGCAGCATGGAGGAAATGTACCCATCCATGCACCTTGGTTCCAGTCTCCCTCCATCATTCCCTGGAACATGCATGGTGAGGGGACACTCACAGGTGCCAGGCTGCCCCTACAGGCAGGGTGAGGGAGGATAGAGTTTGCAGTCTGGAGAGGAAGACCGGTGTTGAATGAGTAACTAGAAACACGCAGAGCCCTGTGCCTGAGGAGAACAGGCGTTGGTAGCACATGGCAGAGGGATCCAGCCCACTCAAGGACGAGATTCGAGCTGCTTCCTGCCTGGAGATTCTTGGCAAGAATGGGCAGTGCCAAGATAGCAGGGAAGAAGCTCCCTCCTGCCCAGAAGCAGGGTAAGCACGTTTCCGCCAGAGAAATCGGAGCATGTGGCCCATTTTATCACAGTCGTTTCAGGACGTTTGCTCTGCATCTGTGCACCTTCTCCCCATCCCTCCCACTTGTGCTCATTTATGCTACAGCTGTTTCCTAAGACTCCTTATGCCAGCCACCAGCATCACAGAGAAGAATGGAGGCAGCACAATCCCTTTCAAGAGGCCAAGCATCCCCGGAGCTTCGGCCTGGTGGGGCCCTGGTGGGTGGGTCGGAAAATACTGTGTTTGGTGCTATGGAAACAGAGGTGAGCAAATCCATGATGCCCGGGTCATCTTGCTAGAGCTGCTGTAACAGAGGATGACAGAGTGGGGGTCATAAACAACAGACACTTATTTCCTCACTGTTCTGGGGCTGAAAGTCTGAGGTGTCAGCAGAGTGCTTTCTTCCGAGGCCTCTCTCCTTGGCTTCCAATGGCCACCCTCTCCCTGTGCCCTCACTGACCTTCCTCTGTGTGTGTCTGAGTCCAGATTTCTTATCTCACGAAGACACAGTCATACTGGAGCATAACCCACCCTCACCACCTCCTTTTAATTAACCCCCTCTTTAAGGACCTGTCTCCAAGTACAGTCACATATAAATGTGTGGGACAGGACTCAGCCTATGCTCATGGAGACCATGTTGCAGTGAAGAGGTCAAAAGTTAAATGTGTAGATAATAGCTACTAGGCAAGTAATTATTAGAGTATGAAGTACAGAAGGATCACAAGGAGAGTCTCATCTGGTTGCTGGGGAAGCAGCATGGCAGCTCATTTTTAGAGATTGGGAAGGTTGTTCTGGGAGAGGACGTGCATAGACAGGAGAGAGCTGGGCCAAGCTGGAGGGGAGGGGAGAACAGAGGGCAAGCCAGGGCAGAGGAGAGGAGAGGGGGCAGAAGGAGGAACTGAGATGAGAAGGGACAGTCAAGCAGGGGTGAGCCTTCTAGGCCAAGGGCAAGAGTGTGCCTTTGAGGAGCATAAGGAGTGGGACACAACCATATCTGTGCTTTAAACTCCTTGGGCAAGGTAGAGAAAGGATCGTATGAATATAGGGAAGCCAATGAGGAAGCTGCCACAAATTTCCAGAAAAGATGTGGTGAGGTCCTTGCATAGGTTGGTGGCAAGGACATGGAGAGAAATGGGCAGACTGGAAGGTCCTCTCCAATAAGCTAAGCCATGGTGAAGGCCAAGGAGGAAGCTGTCCACATGTCCCTGAGGAAGACCGCTCTTCGGTAACTCTTCTCTAATTTGCAGTTATTTCTTTATAAGACTGTAAAGAAAACCAGAGGAGGTGGTGGGGATTGGGGAGGGAAGGGAGGATGCCTGGGAACCCTCCCAACTATGGGCCTATGTGTCAGTCAGGGCTCTTCAGAGAAACAAAGCCAGCCCGGTATATATAGACATTCTATGGAGCTTTATTACAGGAATTGGCTCACACAATGGTGGAGGCTGGGAAGTCCCACGATCTGCTGTCCGCAAGCTGGAGCCCTGGGAAAGCCTGTGGTGTAATTCAATCTGAGTCCAAAGGCCCGAGAACCAGGAGCCCCAGTGTCTGAGGGCAAGAGAAGATGAATGTTCAGCTCAAGAAGACTATCACCCTTCCTTTGCCTTTTTGTTCTATTCCATCTCCACAGATTGGATGGCCCCCACCCACGCTCGTGAGGGCAGAACTTCTTTATTCATCTACGGATTCAGATACTAATCTCTTCCAGAAACACCATCACAGACTCATCCAGAAATATTGTTTTATCAGCTCTTTCTCCCTTCTTCCAGTCGAGGCGACACAGGAAATCAACCATCCCAGCTACCATCTGCACTCAGGATCCCGTGTGTACCAGGCCCAGGGGACCGCTGGTTTGTGGCTGACAGGAGACCCTGCTCACGCGATGGTGAGCACATTTGCTGAAAGGAGAGGCCAGACTCCATCCCTCAGCCTCTGCCTCTTACCTGCTGTTCCTCTGGGTCACGCTTTGGCTCAGACGCCGATGACGCTGATGGAGATCCGAGGCTTCATTTCTCTTCCCGCCCAGGACAGACGCTCGGACCGCCCACAGTCCCTCCTGAGCAAAGCAGCTAAAGCCTCCATGGCAGTCAGACCGCCGTGTGCCAGGTGACACCCCTCGCCGTCCAGACCCCAGCCTTTCTGACCAGGAGCTGGGCCCTTCCAGCAACAGCGGGGGGCGGGGGGCTCCTTACTGATCAAGCCACCAAAACAAGAAGTTTCCCTCTGCGGGAATGGAATGCAAGACAGAGGGAGATAGTCATGACCCAGGAAGTAGAGGGGACAACGGTGGAGAATGGTTTGATGCAGGAGGTGTGGACACCTGGATCCCAGAATTCAGCGGCATCCCTGGCAGTGAGGACGGGGAGTGCATACGAAGGACAGTGTTCAGTCGGCGGACGCACACGGAGTGCTGTATACACACTTGCTCATTTTTGTCCTCACTTGCAGCGGGAACTGTTACCATGACCATTTCACAGATGGGAAAACAGAGGGAGAGAGCAACTAAACAACTCCATGGAGGCCAAAGCGAAGTGGTGCTGCCAGGGTTCAAACCCAGGCAGTCTGGCTCCAAAGACCACATTCCAGACCCAGGACCATTGGCAGCCTCCCCATCTGACCTCCCGCATTCTATAATGGGCAGTAGTGGGGCGGGCCTCCCGTGTGTCTCTTTGCTCCCCAAGGCCTGAGGCAGGGCTGGAGGATGAGGTCCCGTCAGCCACAGTGGATTCTTGGCTGTCCCTCTGTGGCCTCGGAGGACAGAGCCCCCAATGGCCCAGAGTTGCTCCCACTTGGGTGGCAACTATCCCTTTCAGTGAAAAAGAATGAAAACTCCTCCCACCGCAGGTGCCTCTGCTCAGGGCCCAGGCTGGGCTTGGTGGCCTGGCAGTGATGTCCTCACAGCCAGGCTGAGAGACGCGCTCTCTGTACCTTGACTAGTTTCAGCCAGAGGCCGCTCTGCGGGGGCTCGGGACTGACACGAGGCTGTGGCACCCGTGTGGAGGTACAGGTCCCGAATGGGAGGGAAGAGGGGACGCGGAAGGGGAAGCAGGGAAGCCTGGGGGTCAGGGGCCAGGTTCTATCCCCACATCTGTCGCCACTGACTTTTGTGACTCTGGGTGAAGCTGGGGCCAGGGGTCCTCTTTGTTCTATTCGCTTCTGTCAAATGGACCAGACATCCTAATTGATACCAACACCGTACCTGGATGCCTGCCTCCCTTTCCTGCAGAGAAGGAGTGACCAGAGAGAGTCATAGGCGCTAGAAGGATGCCCTGCTTACGGCACTGCCTCCTGACACAGACACTCAGCATGTCACCGTCTGGGAGAGCACACAGAGTGGGGCCCCAGAGGGGAGCAGCTGTCTGCGCAGGTGGGCCTTCTACTCTCCTCTAAGAAGCTGACCTGGTTTCTTCCATCAAAGAGCCTCGAGGACCCATGTTGGCTCCTCCTTCATACCTCTACCCATCACCCCAGCGGATGCCCTGAGGGGGCACTGGGATCCAGCTGCCTGCCTGAGGACTCCTCCTCGGAGGACACAGCCCTAAGATTCCTCCCACCCAGCAAGCCCAGACAGATGCTGGCTGTCCATCTGCCCGTCTGTGGTCACACTCTAAGTGTCTAGAAAGCAGGACCACACCCCAAGTCAAAGAGAAGAGCAGAGGCTCGATATTCATCCCCTTAGGTCTTAGCTTTCCACCCAAAGGTCTTTGTGGCCACTAGTGCCACGGAACACCAGGTAGGAGGCTGCCCAAGGCTGCCCGGGGCCCTGGCTACCAAGGGAGGGCTTAGGACAGAGTCTGGGTCCTCAGCTACAAAGGGCAGAGAAAGAGTAGACCTATTCCAGGCAACACGGCCTCAGTCTGAAGCTGATTCATGAACCAGTGTCCATGGCCACTCTGACCTGACCGTTGCCAAGCCCCTCAGAAGCATTGAGGAGGGCTCCATGGGCCAGGACTCCCCCCCCCCGGGCATGTCTGCCTCCCAGCCAGGTGGGAGCCCATGTCCACCCCACCCCTCTGGAAAGCCTCACTCATGCGACAATAAAGTGGGTGACATGAGTCTCAACATACAAACCAATTCCAGGGGCAGTTGCCCTGACTTCATTTAGCCTGCTCTGCCTCGTTTGGCTCTGTGATGTGCCCACCCCCCTTGTTCTGGAAGCTCTGTTTCCCTTTGGCTCTGGCTGTGACACTCTCTGCCTGGTGTCCCATGGCTCCTATCTCCCTGTTGTGTGCCTGATGGCCTCACGCACTCTTGCTGTCTGAGGCCCTCCTGAGACTAAGAGGCTCTCCCAGCTGGGCCTCAGCCTCTCGATCTCCTGAGCCTCCCTGCTGGCTGACTGCTGGTTGTCATCCCTCGTCACATCCCCTCACAACGGCCTAAGCGCCCTGC
Source organism: Mellivora capensis (assembly GCA_004024625.1). Lineage (NCBI taxonomy): Eukaryota > Metazoa > Chordata > Mammalia > Carnivora > Mustelidae > Mellivora > Mellivora capensis. The sequence continues at coordinate 32,506 of PISX010004802.1, read as the reverse complement.
ACATCTTGAGGGGATCAACCCTCCCAGTCTCAACTAGTAGGGTCTAGGCGGGCTTCAGGGGCTGCCCTCCGTATATCCTTCCTCCTCTTCCTAAAGTGCGGTCACTCTCCACCTTCTGCTGCCACTTCCCCCTTCTAATGCACAGCCCCCACTCCATCCATCTGCCCCCGCCCTGGGGGTGCCCCAGTGTGGTCCTACCAGGTGTACACAGCGCAAATGTTCTCTCCTGTGCCTGGTTGCTACAGATTTTTCATATCTTCCCTGTGCAGCCTCACTCCCGGTCTGTTGCAGTCCCCTCCCTGTTCTCCTTGCCCTCTGCTGTGCATCTCTTTCTCTCCATGCCGGGGGCTTTTCAAGAAACCCTGACTGCAGGGGCCATGTGGAGGTGAGGCAGGAGCAGTGTGCTGGGCTGCCCGTCAGTGCGCAGAGGCTGATGGAGAGAAGGTGAGAAGCCAGCCCTGTAGGAAGTGGTGAGTGAGCTGGGCGTGCGTGGAGGCTTCAGGCCCTCGGTCTCTGACTTGTCAGCTCTGGGGGCGTGCATCTCTCTGAGGCCCTCTACCTGTGGATGTCCTTGAGATCCCACCCACTGGCAATGCCCCTGTCTCACTCCTACCTCTTTCCCTGAGCCACCGGGGATGACTGTCCGCTTCCTGAAAGCTAAATAGCCCTCTGGGTCCCACCTTGCCTCTTCCAGGGCTACCACTTACTGTAGCCATTGCTATGGCAACCAGCTTTGGTGACTGTCACCTGGCTGTGCCTCCCCTTGGATTTGTGTCCAGAAGCTTTCCTGTCACCCCTGTGAGGGAACCTCCAAGGCACTTAAGGTTCAGAAAACTGGGGATGGAAGGGGACACTTGGACAGATGACCTGTGGAACCCCCCTTTCTGGGGGACAATTCTGACACATCCCTTCTTCCTTGGTTGGCTATCCATGTCTTCCATTCCTGTTCCCCAGAGTTACTGCCCAAAAGAAAGCCCGTCTAGCATTGCCCTATCCCAGCACAAAGCCTGCCCCCCCCCAAACACACACAGCCCTGTGTCCTTCCAGCAATCCTGTGCTGGATGAAGATTAGGAGGAAGAGGACCACATGGGAGGAGGACAGGCCGGGCAACCAAGGAGCTTGTAGTCTGTGCCCTTCCCCTGCTTAGGGCCAACTCAGAGCAGCAAAGGCTGTGGCCAGAGGTGTGGGCAAGGCAGCATCACTAGCGACAAAGCCCTTACGCACAGACCAACCTGCAGTCACTCCCTCACCACCCCAGGGGCCATGGGATGCCTGGGTGCGGGCAGCCCAGCTGAGGTCCTTGCAGCCTCAGGGCTGGTGGTCCTTCCCGTCCCCAGGGAATCACTGGCCCCTGTCAGTGTTCTCAGCTCCACCTGGAGCGAGAAGGAGAGAAGGGCCTTCAAATGGACATGTCCCCATGTCCCTCAGGAAGGCAACAAGCCCAGTTTCTGTCTCCCCCATCAAATGCTCTCAGGGTTCTGAGATTTGTTTGAAACTTAAAACTCTGTCTCAGGCTCCCCGGGCCAGATTCCGAGCTTATGTAACTCCCTGGGAATTCCCAGTGTTGGGCTGGCTGTTCCTAGAATCTTATTATGATTCATAGCTTGGTTCTGGATACGGAGCCTCTGTGCTGCTCTGAGCTGGTCAATGCGAGCATCTGCCTTGGACTCAAGAGAGCCACGCACAGACCGGAGCTGTTGGGAAGAGACTGCTCCGGGGGTGTCCGCCGCCCACAGCCGCCCATCCATCCATGCCATCCCCAGTTCAAGGGAATTAAGACTTGTAAACAGCTCTGACCACTTCAGTGAAAGGCCAAGGCTCAGGGACCTGTGGTGCTTGTGTTCAGTATGCCTGGTAGTGTCTGGGGGCCAGCCCGTATCCAGGCCAGCCAGGCCACTGGGAGGGAGGTACAGGTCAGGAGGACTCTTCCTGAAGGTGGACCCTTCCCCACCACATACAGTTCCCTCTGCCCACAGGCCTTGGGCGTGGAATGTTCTTCCCGTCCAGGCCCAGAATCTGCGCTCCCAGTCGGAGTGGACCAACGCCGGTGTCCCGCAGTGGGCTTGGGCAGGTTGCAGCTGAATTGGCGTCCTTTTCCCCATGCTTTCCCCTTCCTGTCACCATAGGACCGGTTGGCATCTGGAAGTCCCTGCAGTGTTACTGTACTGTGTGAAGCCCCAGGAGGAGCCCTGGGCCTGTGGGAGAAGGATGTCTTCTCCCAGCCCGGACCCTGGGCCTCCTGAGCCAGGCTGCTCACAGAGATGCTGTTGTACTTCCTCAGCTGACCTCCTCCTCTCCAATCTTGGGACATCCCCTTCTCTTCCTCTCTGGTCCCCACTTCTCCTCCCTCTCACATACAGCGTCTCCCAGAGACACCCAGAATGCTGAGCCAGCCGCTCCAGTGCCGTGCCCTGCCTGGTGCTAGAATGTGAGTAGCGGGTTGACAGGCACCCGCAAGTCACCATGGCCTCCAAGACCGAGTGCCTCTGCCCGGGGCCAGGATCTGTGCTCAGCCTTGATGTCTGGCTCAGGGCCGCAGCCCGAGGCAAGAGATGTTCTCTAAGCTTGGGAAGCAGCCTGCGTGGAAAGCTGGCAGTGTGCAGCGGCCGGTGATGCGAGCTTGGCACAACCTGGGACTCCATACTATTGGCCTCAGACAATCTAAATGTAGATTAAAGAAGTTTTGGAGACAGTGGCTGAGAAAAGAGAGCTTCTGCAGCCTGCAGGCATGGGGACAAATCTGGGGCCTCCTGCCTGGGCCTGGAGTGGGTGCACACCCTGCTCATTGCTGACTCCCCGCACCATGTGGGCTGTCGTGCCCCTAGCCCCGAGCAGACATGGACATGGCCACTCCCTGGATGACAGGAGCAACTAGCAGCACCGCACAAGCCTTCCCATCCTCTCCTGGAGCCCCAATCTCATGCCCACCTCCCCACCGTGGGTCTTAGAAGGCTGGAGTCTGCCGAGAGGCCTACTCGTCCCATCAGCCAGACTCCCAGTGCCCCAACATGGCCGTTAGCATCAGAGACATTCCTACTCAGAGCAAGGTGTACTTTGGCCCAATTGCCTGTTTTCATACTCAGCATTCTTGGCTCCAAGGTCTCTATCTGACTAGAATGGTTCTGATTTAGGGGTCTTCCCTGGGGCCAAGGGATGTGGGAGCTGTCCTCTGAGCCTCCTCCTCCCTGCTGCAGAGGAAGGCCAGCATCTGGGGAGGCAGACTCTGAGCCACAAGCCCTGGAACTCCAGCGGCCCCAGGCTGCTGAGCCCACTTGGCCTCCTAGCATCTGTCCTGCACTTGGGCGGTCAGCCTGCATGGTCCAGCCTTACCGTGGGGCTCATTTCACCGGTGTTTCCTGCGTTAAAAAGAGTTAAGTTCCAGGCCTGAGTCCTTACTGACAATGTGCTCTCAAGTCAGGGATACTTCATCTAGAAAATGTGGATATGACAGACCTACTCTCAGGTTTAAGGATGAAGTGGCAGTCTTTGCCAAGTGCTTCCTGCAGGAGAGGCCTCCAGGCCCTTCTGGTCCTCTCCACGGGACCACCAGCTGGGGCTAAACAGAAATTCAGGCCCAGAACAGAAACTGGTCAGACAGAGATAATCAAGCTCATAGGCTATGGCCACCGTTGCTCAGAGAGCCTGGCCCCTGCTCAGGAGAGAAGACGCCCAGTGTCTGCTCCTGGGGATGGCAGCTTGCAGCTCTCAGCTCCTGCCCCTGCCCCAGAGCCCACCCCAGGACAGCTGAGGCATGAGGCTTTCATGACTCAGCACACTGAGGCAGCAGAAAGGAGGCAAAGCTGTCCGTGGGTGAAAATCACAGCCGGCCCCTACAGGAGCCCCCAAACTTCGAAACGGGGCCAGGAGTGTGAGGTGTAGCGAACGGCAACTCACCAAACAATTAATGCAATGTCCCTGTCTCCTGCCTTCAGATGACGATCCCCTCAACAGTGGTTGTATTTTCCAAAATAGACAGGCCAGTTATTTTCCCATAATGACTTCCTTCAGTGCAAAAAATACTTCACCCTTGCTCCTCATTGGTCAAAGTGGACCCTGGTTGCTGTGGGTGGCGTGGGCCGCTTCCCTCACCAAGTGCCTGGCCTCAGCTCAATGAGTCACAGCCCGGCCCCTGACAGTCACGATTCAGGGAACAGTGGTGGCAGACACGGCTGAGCTGACCTCCCCAGCAAAGGCCTTCCAGGAATGCCAGTCCCACCCCCGGCTCCCCAGGCCCAGAACCAGCCAGAACCACTGTGTCCTACCCTAGAAGGCGTAACCCTCCCTCATGTACAAAGAGTTGCAGAGGCCCTGATGGTCCCACCCTCCCTCTGCAAGAGGGTGCCCCCTGTAGCCCACCTGCCCTGCCCTGGAAGTTATCTGTGTCCCTTTGGTTTCTGTGCCTGCCACCCTCTTCAGCAGGGAAACACCCAGTGCCTGGAATGTAGTTTATGTTCAATAAAGCTTGGTGGGGGAGGGGCACCTGGGTGACTCAGTGGGTTAAACATCTGCCTTCGGCTCAGGTCATGATCCCGGGGTCCTGGGATCGAGCCCCGCATCGGGCTCCTTGCTCAGCGGGGAGCCTGATTTTCCCTCTTCCTCTCCTCCTCCCTCTGTGTGCTCTTTCTCTCTGTCAGATAAATAAAATATAAAAAAAAAAAAAGCTTGATGGGGGTCACTGATTATTAATGGGTCGATCTGAGGGCTTGTAGGTACCTCTGCTGGAATGTTTCTCCTCACAGCTTCAGGGCTACCTCAGCAAGGAAGGCCAGACAGGTCAATGAAAACCAAAAACCTGCAGGTCTGGTGCCCTCGGTGTGGAGGTCCTGGCCGTTTGCTTTGTTGAAGTCCATTATTGAGCTCGGAGGAGGCGGGCTTTGACAGGGCCTTGTCCTTCCCCAGCCCCCCAGTGGACTGTAAGGGTGCCCTGAGGACCTGGCACCTGTCTGCTCATGTGCCGATTCTGCACCTTGGCCATGGGCTGGAATCACATGGAAGTTTCCCAAGGTCCCAACACTGGGTCCCTGCCTGAGCTCCTGAAACTAGAGGGTCTGGGGTGGAAGCGTCCCAGACCACCTAATGTGCATTCAGGGTGACACCCCCTGTGTGAATACAGCAGCTCCAGGGTTGCACTCACAAACAGGGGTTCAGATGTTCCACACAAGCTGTGCCATGTCTGGGGTGAACTCAAGGACTGGGTCTCAGGTTCTCCGTTGGGGGGTGGGGTTGGCCTGGTTGCAGCTCCACAGTCTACAAACACTGGTTGAGCACATATATGTCCCCAAGGGAAGTCGAGGAAGGCAGGATCGAGGACGCTGGCACTAAGTCTTGTGCTTTATGCCTTCGTGATGACTTCCAAGGCAATGAAGTTAAAAACGGAGTGGCCTGACGCGCTGAGGCCAAGTGGGCTGCCCCCCTGAGCGGCAAATTCACCACACCTGGTCTACACCCGTGTTTTCAACCCAACAGTTTGTTTCACTAATTGGCCTCATTAGAATCCTTAAACGAAATTCCTAACAAATAACTTTCAGGATAGAAAAACAAATATGGGCAATTGAGTTACTTTTCCAGTTTCGATCTATCTAGCACACATCTGTTTCTAAACCTTATGCAAGAGCTATTTGTATACAAGTCTATTTCTCCTGCTAAGCGTATGCCTCTAGAGGGAGGGGAGCATTAGCTACCGCTCCCCTTTTTAGCATTACACATGACCTTAGCTGTAGGCGACTGTGCTCCGAGCATTTTACCAATGATCTCATTTAATTTTATTAGCTCTCTGTACACAAGTACTCTTGTGCTGTCTTCCTGATGGGAAAGTGGAGGAGCAGGGAGGCCTGCTAGCTTCTCAGGGGCCTCACAACCCCAATCAGCAGAGCTGAGAATCAGACCCTCCTAGCAGTCGCCAGACCCTGTGCATTCAAACCCCCACACACAGGAGGCACCCATAGTTTGTCCACCCCGAGAGGGAAGGTGTCTGCTTTAAGAATTATCACTGTGATTTCTGATATGCATTCTCATGATTAACATTAGTAAGTGAACCGTATGTCAAGCAAATACACTGAATGAAAATCTCCCACTGAACTTTGTTGGTATTTAAAAAATGCATTCTCACAGTGTTTTGTGTTCCAGTAAATATACATTACTCAGACTTGATTTGATCACTGACTCATATGCGATCCCTACTGTTAAAAGTACAATCCTGCCACAAGAAACTGCCCAGGGCTCCTCCACAGCTCAGCGCCGGCAGGGCCCTTCCAGTGCCTGGGGAGATCGCGTTGGTCTCCAGGGACGCTTTTGACCCAAAATGCGATATTTGCACCCCTTTTTAAAAAGGAACTGACATGCTTCTTTCCCCCCAGCCACCCAAGATGCCAAAAAGGAAGAAAGCTAGGGGGAAGGTGGCCCCAGCTCCTGCTGATATGAAGAAACAGGAGGCCAAGGAGGTGGTCAAGCCCATATATGAGAAGAGGCCCAAGAATTTTGGCATCAGAGGGGAGATCCAGCCCAAAAAGGACCTTACCCATTTTGTCAAAGGGCCCATTACTTCTGGCTGCAGCAGCAAAGGGCTATTGTCTATAAACAGTTAAAAGGGCCTCTCGTGATTAACCAGTTCCCCCAGGCCTTGGATGGCCACACAGCTCCTCAGCTGCTTCAGACCAGAGACAAGAGAAGCAGCAGAGACTGTTGACCTGAGGTGAGAGCAAAGCTGCCAGCAAAGGAGATGTCCCCACTAAGAGACCTTCAGGGGTAAATAGTGTCACCAGTTTGATGGAAAACAAGAAGCCTCAGCTGGTAGTGATTGCACAGCCCATGGATCCCACTGAGCTGACTGTCCTCCCAACTGCCCTGTGTCATAAGATGGGTGTCCCCTACCTCATTATCAACAGGAAGGCCAGGCTGGGGTGTCTGGTCCCCAGGAAGACTTGTACTACTGTCATCTTCACACAGGTTAACTCAGAAGACAAAGGGGCTCTGGCTAAGCTGGTGGAAGCCATCAGGACCAATGACAATGACAGATATGATGAGACCCACCATCACTGGGGAGGCAGCAGCCTGGGTTCAAAGGCAATGGCTCGCATTGCCAAGTTGGGAAAGGCACAGGCTGAAGAAACGGCCACCAAACTGGGCTAAGTGGACGCTGTTGAATTTTCTGTACATAAAAGTAATAAAAAGTTCTTTCAGCCAGTGTCAAAAAACAAACAAATAAAAAGAACAGACATGCATTGAAAATGTACTAATCACATATGCATGGATGCCACGCAGTTAGTTACCATTTCGTTGACAGATGTACCAGAACCCTGATATGTAGGAAGCGACTAGGCATTCTGCACATTTTCATCAAGGGTACGAGGGGTGTTGCTCTCTTAATGCTGTTGTTTGCCCAGTAGCCCAGGCCAGGGCACTAATTGTGCAACGCCTTACCTCCTAACAGATGATCAGTCTGAAAAGAGAGGAGGGGCGGGCATGCCTCCGAGCTCAGAAAGCCAGGAGCAGGAAACGTGGGTAGTAGGGGCCCTCCAGGGCCACCCCCAGCTCTGCCTTCCATCTCAAGGCTCCTTTCGAAACCAGGTTCCACGGACCTGAAGGGGAAAGGGAAGAAGAAATCTAGTGCATGAACCGAATTCCTCTACATGCCCGGGGATTCGTAGTACACCCACAGACGTGGGTGACAATGTGGGTGACGACATGGGCAATTCAGATTCCAGGAGCCCCTGCTCTCGGAGTGCACTGTGTTAGGTTCTCTGTGTTAGGTTAGGGAGCTGGGGCCCTGCGACCCACACCCAGGGTGCCCTCTCACAGCAGCCATGGCCGGCCGCTCTCCTACGCACGGAGTGGAGGGACAGCCGGCAACAGCCTGGGACATGGCTGGTTTGTGGCACAGGAGGGAGAAGGGAGCAAGATGGGGGCAGCTGAGTCTCAGGCACCTTGCTGGCTTCTCCCAGAAGAGCCTCTAGGAAGTGTGTACTATGTCTGTCTTCTTGCCCAAGACTCTCGAGCTCTGTATCACATGTACTCGTTAGAATACAAAACTAGACATGTTAGTCCAGGAGCACAGCTCTCCACTTTCTGGCTTCTCAGGATGAAACCCTGCTAAATGAGGTGGAGAAGCACCTGGGGAAGTCAGTAGGAGGAAACGCTCTTCTGCAGCTGTGGGTGCAGGAGAACCTACAGCCGGTGGGGAAACATGGCCTGGAAGGGCCTGCTGCTCTAGCCCCAGACAGGCCTTGGCCTCCTGGGTGAGCAGCCCTGCCTTGGAACGTTTGCGGGACCTGGCTGCTGACATCAGGACGCCTCCGGGGAGGTGAGAGGTGGATGACTCCTCCGGCTCAGTGACAGGGGCTTTCTCCGCCACCCGTTCCAGGGAGAGAGAGGAGTCAGGGCACCAGAATCCTCTCTCCTGTTGTCTCACAGAGATGAGGGAAGAAGCTGATCCAGCTCCCTGTGGGGTTCTTGCCCAGTTCATTCTGTCGTAGGCAAGATCTGTCCCGGGTGAGCCGCTGGGGGAGGCAGGCCCACGGACCCACAAACCAGCCCCATGCCCACGCAGATGGAGCCACAGGGACAGCTGCAACAGGACCCCTGGCCAGAGGGCCCTTGCAGTCCTGGCGGGAGGTGACTGGGGCAGGTAAGGGTCAAGTGGCATGCTGTCCCTTCTGTCGGCGAGGATAGAGATGGCAAGGCCCGTGCTCAGCCGACCCCACGGGGCGCAGAGAGTGGGCTCTGTTGCTTTGCACCTGCAGAGTGAAGGGCACTAGTCAGGGGGGACGAGCCCATCAGGCAGTTCAGCAGCCCCTGCAAGCAAACCCGGCCGCCACGCCTTTTGCTGGGATAGTTCCCTCAGTGCTGAGTCTGCCTTTCCTCATGTGTAGAATGAGGACAGAAGCAGTGTGTGTGTCATGCCGGGCACAGAGTGGATGGCACCAAATACTGCCATCCACGGAGTCTTCCAGTGACCCCTTATCTAGGACAAGCAGGGCCACAGGCACGAGCTGCCATCAAGGCTTTTCAGCTGAGGAGGGGTATGGTCAGGCCAGAACTGACAGGAGTCCCTTTAGAGTTGGTGACCGAGGAGGCTGCCCGGCAACCCAGGGTTGGGGAGGAGGCTCCCACCAGGGCACGGCTGCCGGGGGTCAGGGCGCTCCCTAGGCTTAGACGTGTCTGAGCTGAGCTAGGGAGGATGATGGACAATGGTGGTGCTGAGCCTGATAGTTGAGCTCTCGCTTAAGTCTACTCTGCTCCACTGTTCTATTTGTTCCCACCCCTTTTATTTGGATCCTGATGTTTTTGGCAATCAAAGGGAATCGCTGCCTGGAAGGGTCACCTAGAACAGCCCTTCTAAGAGGAAGGAGGCTTGCATCCACAGTAACAGGTGGTTCCCTTTAGCAGACCCGGTTAGCTCCTTGGGGCCCCCTGCTATTACCACTTGTAATACATATTAAATCAACTCATTACCTACGGACCGTTGTAGTAGGTGTTAGTTGAAGGTGACCTTGCTGCAGGGATAGGGAAGCAGTATCCGCAGCTGTCCCTCTGCCTGTGGATGAGCCGGTTCGACCCCACCGAGGCTCAGCACCGCTCAGCCAGGCAGCCGTCACTCTGAGATGACAGCATTTTACTCATAATGCTCCACGTTTTCATGGAATTTTTCTTCAAAATTTAATTTTAAAAAAGAAACTGCTAAATGAGCATGTGCCGCATATGAATTGAGTCTCCTACCAGTTGAGATCAGTCAAAGTTAGCCAGGTGAGTGTTGAGGGGGTACCTTTGTCTCTCTAGCTGTCTGTACCTGTGGCCCCTGGCCCCAGCCACATGTGAGGAAGAGCACCAGTGTCCAGCCCCACCCCATCCACATGGCCCACTGGGCCTGGGGTCAGTCCAGGTGTCAGCATCTTCTATAGGCTTCCCAGGGATGTTAACATGCTGGCAAGATTAAGAACCACTCTTCAATGCCTTCATTTCAGGGAACAACTTGGGCCTCAGTGTTGCTAACGTAGAGCGATCAGGCTCATGAGAATGCTGGAGAAGAGAGCGCTCACGTAGATGTGCATTTAGACAGAGCTGCAGACACTCCAGTTCCATTTATGAATTGCAGATTGCCCAAACTAGACTATGTGCTAACAGGAACAAACACACATTAATATGTAAATGAGCTGTCACTAAATTTCCTCTGGTAATGGATCTACACCCCTCAGACATTTGCTTCGTTAACTCCCTCCCACTGACAGGTTGCCCCGGCTCATTTCCATGATTTCTGGTTCCTTCTCCTCCAGCCTCTGTTTTTTTTACAAAGTTTTATCAAGCACCTTTTCTGGGCACAACTCTGGGAACCCACGATACGTAAAATGCCCTCTGTCCCCTAAAGCACTTGGACCGGGGGCTCGCTGGGGCTCTGAGTGCCCACCCTCTTGCCACCTGGAGTGTCAGGCCATGCGGTCCCTGAGCATCTCACTGAGCCCTGTCCTGAAGCACACAGGTTCTCACTGTCCGAGAGTGCCAGGGGAGGCCTGTCTTCAGAGGCGCTCAGCTGCACCGTGCAGGACTCTAGCTGGGTCTCCAGGAGACTCGAGACAGGTGGCTTGAGCCAGCAAGGATGGCTCTGTGACAGGCAGGAGCTCCCAGAAAGGTTGACCCGTGACTCCGAAATTTCACCTTTTAAGGAGTGGCTTTAGAGTACAGTAAAATGTACCAAGAGCCTTGAGGTGTTCATACTCTTTGGCCTTTTGGGAAATCTGTCAAAAGAAGTGATTGATCACAGGTGGGCACAAAAAACTGTCAAAGGATATTTGCTGAAGCATTATCCATAATAATGAAAGAAATGATAAGGAACTTGAATGTCCAACCACAGGCAATTGTTTAACTCATCTGTGATATGCAAGAGTAACAGGCAGCCACCAGCCACTGTCTACAGGGTCAGCTTCAAGATTTAATAATAAGTGAAGAGGCAGGTAAACCCTGTGATAGGCAGATAGAGAAAACCATGCTTACAGTAAATTAAATGGAAGATAAACATCAAAAAACTCACCCCTCAGCTTGAGGCTCACTTGTGGTTTTCATTTTCTTCTTGATTCTTTTTCCTTATTTCCCCTATTTTCTATGAATTCTTCTCTGATTTAGAAAGCCTTAATAATTTTTTGAAGATTTATTTATTTATTTATTGTAGACAGAAAGAGAGACCACATGAGTGGGAGAGGAACAGAGGAAAAGTGAGAGCGAGAATCTCCAAGACTCCCCGCTTAGGGCAGAACCCATCGTGCGGCTTGAACCCAGGACCCTGAGATCATGACCCAAGCTGAAATCCAGAGTCAGACACTCAACTGACTGAGCCACTCAGGCACCCTGAGAAACCCCCCTGCTGACAGGGGAGCCTGCTTCTCCCCCTCCTGCTGCTACTCCCCCTGCTTATGCTCTCTCTCTCTGTCAAATAATAAAATCTCAAAAAAATTTAAAAAATAATTTTAAAAGCAAAAGGCATCTTTACCTAGTGTGAAAGTGATATGCATGGCCACCAGACACGCCTGCTCAGAAAGCGGACGTCATTAGCTACGAAGGGGACTCACACGTGGGTGACCTTCAGGCGACCACAAGCAGTTCAGCAATGTTATTTTACTTCTTGCTATGAGGAGTGTGGTCCATCCTCGCTGTGGTGGCCTGTCACCCACACGTCCCAGTACCACATCCAGCTGGGGTCTTGTCTAAGAAGACGCTAGCCAGTATCATACAAACGGAGGTTGAAAAGAACTTGCTTTTTAGGGTATGCTTTCTCTTTCTGCCAGCATCTCAGCTGCCACCTGGTGAAAACCCTGCTAGGGACACAGGCCAGCTGACAGCTGGGGACCCTACCCCACCAGGGACCCCAAAGCCAGCAGCATAACTGGAGCCTCATGGGTAGATAATGGTGGGTTTTTAGCCATTGCTAAATTAGTTGTGGTACTGCTACTAGTATCTACTGCAACTAAAGTTGATCAAATCCGCCACTTACTGTGGAGGGGTGGGGTGTGCGAGGCTGACCCTAGGCACAGTGTGGGAGTACAGAGGCCCGAAGGCCGGGGAGACCAGGCAGATGCACACGGAACAGCTCTTTTGTCTCTTGGCCTCACCCCAAAGCAGGAGGTGCCCCTGTCCTTGGAGGGTGGGGATCTGTGCTGTCGAGCCCTTGCAGGCCACCAGCTGTGATGAAAACAGCACCCCCAGCAGGGCCGTGGGCCCCAGCTACTTACAGGCGCTGGCTCAGTAGAAATTGCAGCAATTAGAGTAGAGAAGCAGAGCTGTGCAGCGCAAATAGAAAACCTCGAAATAGGATAAATCTCCAGCTGAATGAGAACCCACGTCCCAGTCCCCGAGGCCTTAGCCACGATGGCGACATCTGTGCTTGCCAGCCCTGCTAGAAACATGCCTGAGCAGCTCAGGCAGACAGGAGGTCTGGGAGGCAGCTGCCTGTGGTTTTTAGCCCCTGGGGCAGCATGGGTGGTCCTGGGTCAGGAGGCTACACAGGGGAGACCGCTGAGGTTTCCACCCCACAGGTCATTCTACAGTTACTATGCCCATAGTTGTCAGGTGCCTGCTGCAGAGAGAGTGCTGAATTAGAGAACTCAACGGAATGGTGTGCGTCTACATATAGCACAGCTCCCGAGGGGAACACCTGTGCATGGCAGAGCCGGTGCGGTCTTATACCCGAGGTAGGGGCAGTGTGTGCTGCTCTGTGAACCAGGTCCCCTGCCGAAACAGGCCCTGCCCCCTCTGGTCCCACAGGACCCATCCACCTATAACAGGGGCCACACGGTGGGGCCAGCCATGCTCGCCCCCATCCACATTCCCTCTGGGACGCAGCCCCTGGCGATTGACCTGGGAGCTGTGCTATGCTGCCCGCCTCTCGTTCCCACTCACCCCCAGAGCCTTCCAGGAGGCCTTTTCTGTCCAGGATGTAAAGGAACGCTCACCTCCTAGAAGAATTCAGCACCTCAGTAGCCCTGTGCCACGTCCCCACCAGAGGGAGGCAGACCCCCAGGCCACATCAGATAGACCCATCTGTGGCCTCCTCACACCACCATCAAGATTGTCCCACCCCAGTACCCCCCACCTTCCTAGGCTGGCTCTGCAGATCCCTAGCGTCCTCACAAACTGGCAATGGCACCTCCTGGCCACTTGATCCTCCAAGCCTGGACAGTTCCCCCAGGGCTTGCCCGAGACCCTCCACTGGGACAAAGAAATCTCTCTGTAGGTTACCTCCACCTACACGCTGGTTTCAATCATGTACTGAGTTTGCAGCTCTCCCACCCCCATCTTTGGTTTCTCTGGGGCCACCTCTGAGTCCTGAGAAGCACCCTTTTAAGGAAAAAGCAAAGTGGAATCAACTGACCCCATTTCTCCTGCCACAGTAGTCACAGGCTGCAGGAAACTATGCCCCCAGTGGCCCTGGAGGGACAGCAAGCTGTGCATATTTGAAAGTCCTCAATTCTAGGTGATCTCTGGCAGATGTCGGCTCTATCTACCCCCTAACTGAGCTCTTAGGAAAATAAGGGCATATCTCTGGCTCTCTGCAGCTGCTGCTCTCCACTTCCCCTCATGCCGCCCAGGCCTACAAATGTCTAAAAGTAACCATCTCCAATGCCAAATTGTCTTCTGGAAGCAGTGCATGGGATTCGGGTTTTAAGAGAGCAGCAGGTGTATGCTGGTGGGACAGTTGCTGGGCTGGCAATGTAGCCCCCACAGTGTGCCAGGTTCCCAAAGAAGCACAGTGGTTTTGGTCTTCAGAGAAGTCTGTCTCCCACAGTCAGAAGATGGAAAGTCCCTCATTGATTCCTGGGTCAACTGTTAGAATAGCTCAGGTTAGCCTGCTTAAGGACCCATCAGTCATAAAACGCCAGGGAGAAAGGTCACATGACTGACCATTGCACTTACTCTAAAAATGAGGCCCCCTTTCTAAAGGCTGAAGGCTTTTCCTCATCCACTGTCGGGCCTGCCTGACGCATGTCTATGTGCCCAGCACCACAGCTGCCTGTCTGCGTTATGGCTCTGCGTTAGCTCAGGTATCTGGGGTCCCCCTGGTCTGACCACTTGTCATCTGAAGCAGATGCTGCTTTTACTAATTCTCCCAGTTTAATCAGAAGCCTTGGTGGTGATCTCCAAAACGACTGCACTGGGCTGCTAAGTGCACAGGAAGGAAGCCATGCCAGGCCCCTGCTTCACCCTGTGTCTGCAACCCCGTTACAGGTCCAAGTTCATGGTTACAAGGCCATGAGTGTCCAGGAGGGAGGAGCTGCCTGCTGACCACAGCTTCTGCACTCCCACTGCCAATAAACATCCAAGCTCCTGGCAGCCAGGGAACTGGGGAAAGTGGGTACAAAAGTATGCTTTATTGTGTCTTTTTACAGATTATAGATCCCTTCTTTTACTTCTCACACAGGCTTCATCTATCATCCTCTGAGACCTCAAATTCAAAGCACAGGCTTCCTTTTCTTGAGTTTAGACCTCAGGGACTCCCCCCGCCAATCCCCCACTGGCCTTGTGGACTTGGGCAAGTCACCTCTCTGAGTTACTTTCAGCTCATCTTTAAATGAGGACAATAATGCCTACTTTCTGGGGGGTGTAAGACTTAAAGGAAATGTGCAGAAGGTGTCTGATGTGGGACCTGGTACAGAGGGACTCTATTTCTGATTTGTGGTTCCCCAGATGCACCCTCTCCCTCACCTCAGTCTCCATCACCCCCTCACTCCTGGTTAATTCCCACTCAACCTTCTGGCCTCAATTAAGATGTCACTTCTTCCAGGAAGCCCTCCTTGATTACTTCTGTGTTCCCAGAGCCCTGATGTTTGCCCCAACCAGTAAGCCTTTGCTTCCAACAAAAGACTGACCCACCCCAGGGCAGGGACTCTGCCTCATTGTATTGGTTGTTTCTCTAGGATTTGGGAGAAGGTCTAATCAGTACAGTGCTTTCCACCAAGTTGACACTCAAAAGTTTTAATTGAAAAATTAAATGGCTTAATTTGGCTTACAGAAATAACTCATAGCATATTCATAGAGGACACACTTCTACAAATGCTTACATACACGTGCCACAGCCCACACAGACACACAAGCACTAAATTCTCTTAAGTGTCTAAACCCAGCCCAGTCAACGTTTATTGATCAGCTGCCACATGCAAGCACTGAGCTGATTCTGAAGGGGAAAAGAGAGTAGGCATGAGGGCATGTGCGTCCACATCCATGGGAAACCAGACAGGTGCGCAGGAAGTCTGACACTAAACAGAATGTGGCATATTTGAGGCAGAATGGTGTTTGCTTCCTTCCTCCCCACAGTGGGGAAAAAAAAAAGAGAGAGAGAGAAGATAAAGTAAGATAGAGAAATGACATATACCTTTCCCCATTCTCAACATGTGCCCTGACAAGGTCCTAAACAGCAGAGAAAGACTAGGGAGCTATCACAGATTGGAGGAGGCCAAAGAGGCTGGACAAATGCAAAATGGGGTCCTGGCCAAGAAAACAAACATTAGTGGAACAGTTGGCAAAATTTGAATGAGGTAAAATAGTAGCATTCCAATGTTAATTTTTGTCAATCATGCTGTAGTTATCTAAGACGTTCATGTAAGAGGAATGGGGTGAAAGGCATATGAGAATTCTGTATTATTTTGCAACTTTTTTGTAAGTCTAAAATTATCTGAAAATAAAAGATTTGTTTAAAGAAAATAAGCAGATGTGGCTGACAGGCTGCTAATTTAACAAATTTGCTTTGCAGTTAATTCCTTTTGAAGGACCTCAAGATGTCATCAGAGTCCTGAAGCCACCTTCCCAGCTCCATAGAGAGCTGAGTGGAAATAACTGGCTGAGGGATTCTTGAGGAGAGCAGAAGGCCAGGGGAAATAGGAGGGTGGAGGATGAGAGTGGGAGAGCAGACCCGGAGGTCTCCCCAAAGCCCATCCAGGGGGACTAGTGGACCGTCTGTTGATCTGGACTGAAGGTCAACTTGATGAGAAGAGTCCAGACAGTTTGGGCCTCTCTGGGATTTAAGAATCACCATCTTTAAGGATGATTCCAGCAAGCTAAAGGATGCACATGGCATAAGGACTCTAAGATGAGCAGGAAGTTCCAGAGACTGGAAGGTGGGGAGGGGAAGATGGGACAGTGAGAAAGGCTAGGGTATGAGAGACAAACCTGAGCTATAACTGAGATGGAAGAAGAGGATCTGATGGTAGTGAGAAGTAAGTGATGTGTTTGGGTGAAGAGGAAGTCTCTGGGTTGCTGGAGATCCAGGTGGGGGCTGAGGTCATGGGAGCAGAGCAAGAAAACCCATCAGCTTAGACAGGCTCTGAACGTTTTCTTCTGGAGAAATCTGAGAGTATATACCAACGGAGTATTCTGACCACAGCACAGGGAAGTTCATCAGCCTCAGAGTGCACAGCTGGGGAGGATGAAGCTGGCAAGGGTCTGCAGGCAGGCATAGGTTAAGGCCAGGAGGACTTCCACAAGGACAGATTTGATGACACCATGTCACCAACAAAAGTTTTAGCAGCTAAGTGGTGTGTAAAACAGATGTCCTACCCTCCTTCCTGTCTCACCCTGCTCCATCCTGAATGCCCCAATACCTCTCTCTCCAAGACCCACTGCAGAACAAGGATACTCTGGGAATTACCCATGAAAACATCCATGCTGAATGTGTAAAAAAAAAAAAAAAAGGTCATTTTCGGCCTATTTGCGTTCATAAAATGGCACAGGGTTGCAGATGGGATAAAACGACAGGACCCATCCATATGTTGTCTACAAGAGACCCATTCCAAACTTAAGGATACACCTAGAATGAAAGTGAAGGGATGGAGAAGCCTCTTTCATGCCAATGGGCCTCAAAGGAAGGCTGGGATAGTGATTCTCATCAGACAAATTAGATTTTAAACTAAAGACTGTAGTCAGAGATACAGAGGGACACTACATCATTCTTAAAGGGACTATCCACCAAGAAGATCTAACAATTATAAATATTTATGCCCCCAATATGGGAGCAGCCAATTACATAATAAAACTGTTAATCAAGATGAAGACTCATATTGATATGAATATATTAAAATAGGAGGAGAGCTTAACATGCCACTCTCAGTAACAGACAGATCATCCAAACAGAAAATCAATAAAGAAACAAGAGCACTGAATGACACATTGGACCAGATGGACCTCATAGATATATACAGAACATTCCACCCTAAAACAACAGAATACTCATTCTCTCGAGTGCACATGGAATCTTCTCCAGAACAGACCACCTACTGGGTCACAAATCAGGGCTCAACCAATACAAGAAGATTGAGATTATTCCCTGCATATTCTCAGATCACAATGCTTTGAAACTGGAGCTCAACCACAAGGAAAAGTTTGGTAGGAACTCAAACACCTGGAAGCTAAAGACCACCTTGCTTAAGAACTCTGGGATAACCAGGAGATCAAAGAAGAACTTAAACAATTCATGGAAACCAATGAGAATGGAGACACTTCAGTCCAAAACCTATGGGATACAGCAAAGGCGGTCCTAAGGGAGAAATACATAGCCATCCAAGCCTCCCTCAAAAAAATGGAAACATCCAGAATACACCAGCTGTCTCTATACCTTAAAGAACTAGAGAATCAACAACAAATTAAGCCAACTCCACACACAAGAAGGGAAATAATCAAGATTAGAGCAGAGATCAATGAGATAGAAACTAGAGATACAGTAGAATGTATCAATGAAACTAGAAGCTGGTTTTTTGAAAGAATCAATAAGATCGATAAACCATTGGCCACACTAATCCAAAAGAAAAGAGAGAAAGCTCAAATTAATAAAATTATGAATGAAAAGGGAGAGATCACAACTAACACCAAGGAAATAGAAACAATCTTCAGAAGTTATTATCAACAGTTATATACCAAGAAGTTAAGCAACCTAGATGAAATGGATGCATTCCTGGAAAACTATAAACTTCCAAAACTGAATGAGGAAGAAATTGACAACCTGACTAGACTGATATCTAGCAACGAGATTGAAGCAGTGATCAAAATCCTCCCAAAAAAGAAGAGCCCCAGACCTGATGGATTCCCTGGGGAATTCTACCAAACTTTCAAAGAAGAAATAACACTTATTCTCCTGAAGCTGTTTCAAAAAATTGAAGCAGAAGGAAAACTTCCAGACTCTTTATGAAGCCAGCATTACCCTGATCCCCAAACCAGGCAAAGACCCCACCACAAAGGAGAATTTCAGACCAATATCACTGATGAATAAGGATGCTAAGATTCTCAACACGTTCCTAGCTAATAGGATCCAACAGCACATTAAAAAGATTATCCACCATGACCAAGTGGGATTCATCCCTGGGTTGCAAGGATGGTTGAACATTCGCAAATCAATCAACGTGATAGAACAAATCAATAAGAGAAGAGAGAAGAACCATATGGTCCTCTCAATTGATGCAGAAAAAGCATTTGACAAAATCCAGCATCCGTTCCTGATTAAAACCCTTCAAAGTACAGGGGTAGAGGGAACATTCATTCCTGAACTTCATAAAATCTATCTATGAAAAACCCACAGCAAATATCATCCTCAATGGGAAAAAGCTCTCAGCCTTCCCATTGAGATCAGGAACATGACAAGGATGCCCACTCACACCCCTCTTGTTCAACATAGTATTAGAAGTCCTAGAAACAGCAATCAGACAACAAAGAGAGATAAAAGGTATCCAAATTGGCAATGAAGAAGTCAAACTCTCTCTCTTCACAGATGACATGATACTTTATATGGAAAACCCAAAAGACTCCACCTCCAAACTACTAGAACTCATACAGCAATTCAATAATGTGGCAGGATACAAAGTCAATGTACAGAAATCAGTTGCTTTCTTATACACTAACAACAAAAACACAGAAAGGGAAATTAGAGAATCGATTCCATTTACTATAGCACCAAGAACCACAAAATACCTGTGAGTAAACCTAACCAAAGAGGTAAAAGATCTGTACTTGAGGAACTACAGGACTCTCATGAAAGAAATTGAAGAAGACACAAAAAGATGGAAGACCATTCCATGCTCATGGATCAGAATAATAAACACTGTTAAAATGTCTATACTGCCTAGAGGAATCTATACTTTTAATGCCATTCCAATCAAAATTCCACTGGTATTTTTCAAAGAGCTGGAGCAAACAATCCTAAAATTTGAATGGAATCAGAAGAGACTCCGAATTGCTAAGGAAACGTTGAAAAAGAAAAACAAAACTGGGGGCATCACGTTGCCTGATTTCAAGCTTTAGTACAAAGCTGTGATCACCAACACAGCATGGTACTGGCATAAAAACAGACACATAGACCAGTGGAACAGAGTAGAGAGTCCAGATATGGACCCTCAACTCTATGGTCAAATAATCTTCAACAAAGCAGGAAAAAAATATACAGTCTAAAGAAGACAGTCTCTTCAATAAATGGTGCTGGGAAAATTGGACCGCTATATGTAGAATAATGAAAATCAACCATTCTCTTACAGTGTACACAAAGATAAACTCAAAATGGATAAAAGACATCAACGTGAGACAGGAACCCATCAGAATCCTAGAGGAGAACATAGGCAGTAACCTCTTCGATATCAGCCACAGCAACATCTTTCAAGATATGTCTCCAAAGGCAAAGTAAACAAAAGTGAAAATGAATTTTTGGGACTTCATCAAGGTCAAAAACTTCTGCACAGCAAAGGAAATAGTCAACAAAACAAAGAGGCAACCCACGGAACAGGAGAAGATATTCACAAATAGTACAGACAAAAGGCTGATATCCAGGATCTATAAAGAACTCCTCATCCTCAACACACACAAAACAGATAATCATGTCAAAAAATGGACAGAAGATATGAACAGACAATTCTCCAATGAAGACATACAAGTGGCTATCAGACACATGAAAAAATGTTCATCATCACTAGCCATCAGGGAGATTCAAATCAAAACCACATTGAGATACCACTTTACACCAGCTAGAATGGCCAAAATTAACAAGACAGTAAACAACGTGTGTTGGAGAGGATGTGGAGAAAGGGGAACCCTCTGACACTGTTGGTGGGAATGCAAATTGGTGCAGCCACTTTGGAGAACAGTGTGGAGATTCCTTAAGAAATTAAAAATAGAGCTTCCCTATGACCCTGCAATTGTGCTACTGGGTATTTACCCCAAAAATACAGATGTGGTGAAAAGAAGGGCCATCTGTACCCCAATGTTTATAGCAGCAATGGCCACGGTCACCAAACTGTGGAAAGAACTAAGATGCCCTCCAATGGACGAATGGATAAGGAAGATGTGGTCCATATACACTATGGAGTATTATGCCTCCATCAGAGAGGATGAATACCCAACTTTTGTATCAACATGGACGGGACTGGAAGAGATTATGCTGAGTGAAATAAGTCAAGCAGAGAGTCAATTATCAGATGGTTTCACTTACTTGTGGAGCATAAGAAATAACATGGAAGACATGGGGAGATGGAGAAGAGAAGCAAGTTGGGGGAAATTGGAGGGGGAGACAAACCATGAGAGACTGTGACTCTGAAAAACAATATGAGGGGTTTGAATAGGCAGGGGGGTGGGAGGTTGGGTGAGCCTGGTGATGGGTATTATGGAGGGCTCGTGTTGCATGAAACACTGGGCATGGTGCATAAACAATGAATTCTGGTACACTAACAATGAATTCTGGTACACTGAAAAGAAATTTTTAAGAACTAATAATAAATAAATAAATAAATAAATAAATAAATAAATAAATAAATGTTTAAAAAATGGCCATTTTAGGTTATTTCAGTCTTCCAAGGGCTCAGCAAGGCTGACGAATCACAGGGCCTAGAAGGGACAGAGGAGGGTCTATGGTTTAGAAAAATAATTCTGTATTACAAAAGGGGAGAATAGATCCAGGGAGACCTGTGGCAAAGCTCTTGCAAGGCACAGGGCAAAGGTATGGAAAGCAAAGGAGGGTGACTGGGCGGGTGGCAAAGAAGGCCAGTGCCAAACGTCCTACAGATGGAGCAGAACCATTTCTCCCAAAGTGTCCTAATCCCAGGAAACTTTTGAATCTGTTACATTCCATGATAGAGGAAGTAAAGTTGTTAACCAGATGACCTTGAGATGGGAGATCCTCCTGGGTTATCTGGGCAGGTCCAGTGTGACCACAAGTACCGTTGGGGATGCAGAAGAGCAAGAGTCAGAGAAATGCCATTTAAGAAGGACTCCATCTGCCACTGCTGGCTTTGGAGATGGAGGAAGAGGCCATGAGCCAGCAAAAGCACTGAGAGTTAAGGAATAGGAGGAAATAGGACTTTGACAGCAGAGGCAGGCACAAGACAGCTCTGGGTATACCTTTCTTTTTATTATTTTTTTTAAAGATTTTATTTATTTATTTATTTGACAGACAGAGATCACAAGTAGGCAGAGAAGCAGGCAGAGAGAAGGAGGGGGAAGCAGGCTCCTTGCTGAGCAGAGAGTCCTATGCGGGGCTCGATCCCAGGACCCTGGGATCATGACTGAGCCGAAGGCAGAGGCTTTAACCCACTGAGCCACCCAGGTGCCCCTGGGTATACCTTTCTATATAGTATTTACTTATTATCCATATAAATATCTTGCATCCTCAAAACATAGTTTCCAGTTTGAAATTCAAATGACTTATTTGGGAGTCTGAGCTAAACAACAACAACCTGTCTTGGGCTAGTTGATGGGGATCACTGTGTCCAGTGTTCACCCCACCCTGAGGCACATGGGAGGAAGGGCTGGGCCAAGGTCAATTCCTCCTCAGGAGCAGTCCTGGGAGCTGTCTGCTGGGTCTGAGACAACGGAAGGTAGGGCTGAGCCTTCCTCAGACATGGTCAGAAATGGCATCTCAGGAAATAACGGTTTTGCAAGAGAGAAGAATTCAGAGCCCCTACCCACCCCCAGCATCCCGCCACCCCCGAGGCCAGTGCCTCCATGTCTTTTCCCATTCCAAACCCCAGGCCTGGTTGAACCTCCTATCCAGCCAGGGAGCATGTGAACAGAGGAGACAAACAGGGTGCAGATGCAGGAAGACGACCCTTCAACCAGGATCTTTGAAAATTCAGCACAAGTGCCTCTATCTTTGGTCTCAGAGCTTGTCCCTCGGATATCAATGCTGTCAGAATTTTTTTTCCTTCCCTCTTTTTTGATGTTCAAAGCTGCAATTCTGACACTTGGTTTCTGATGTGAAAACATCCTACTCTCCAGACTGGTTCCGTGTTTGATGTCAGCCCTTTCAAATGTTCAAGATGTGCTTTGCAGAAATGCAGAATCTGCAAGCCTCCCTCTTGGCTATTTCTCTCTGTTCAGTTATCAGCTGCTGTGGTGTTGAGCACTTGTAAAGGGAAGGAGGGGGCACACCCTCCACATTGCTAAGTTATTAAAATCATGGCAAATCCAACACATTACCCTGAACCCAGCCCTTTAATGTGATTCTTAAATATGCATCATAGCCCTAATAAATGTAAATCAGTCTGGTAAAGACTTCTCAGCTGTTCGTCTGGAGCATCACTGATTTATACTTTTTTCAATTAACTCATCAAAGGACCTAGATTTTAATCAAAGACTTCAGAATCTTTTGTGGGGGCAAGTCAAATCACTGTCAATGTGAAGCGGAGTCCCTAGTGGCATACCACAGAGCTCAGCCCAGTAAAGCATTCTATAATTTAGGTGAAGGCATCAAGGAATAAATATCACATCTATCACTTACCCTAAGCTCACTGGGACAGGTAGATATAACAGATGGCAGGATCAAGGTCACAATTACCTTAAAGGGAAGAGATTAATGCATCAAGCTAAATAATTGTAAAACCTTGTATATAGAAACCAACAATTCATTGCACTTGACCAAAGATCATTTGCAGAGTGAGTGGAGTTCCCCCAAAAGGATGATATGATATAAGTAAATCCAAAACCACATGTGTGGGTGGATGTAAAGTGTCCCTCTCCACCCTACTCTGGCTACGTGCCCCACCAAGAGTTCAGCTGGGGGCTGGCATGCTGTAGGGCCATGTGGGAAACCACCAACGATGTGCAGCTCTGGAGCCTAGAGAAGGGTTAGTGGTAACACAACAGTGCTGTCGGAGCTCCGGGGTTGGAATGGCCTCTGACTGTTGCAAGAGGCTCGCAGGAGGAACAGGCAGAATTTGCAAAGGAGGTAGGTTTCTCTTCAATGATAGACTAGATCACTTTCCAGGCATTGGAATGATCCCTTAATACAAACTTCTGAGTTGCATCAAGCAAGCAAATTATAAATGAACTCTTTTGTACTTCATATTTTTAAAACCCTAGAACCTTTTGTTCAAATGAAATATCATCTGGAAGCCTAACATATAAACTAGATGGGATTAGTCTTCTTGAAGCAGAGGTGGGAGGCCAGAACACCATTTTTATGGATGCCCCCTACACTCTGGAACACTCTTCTGTAGATAAACCCCAAATCCCTGTGGTAAAGAGGCCTTGGACCATGTGTGTTCTTGACTCCTTTTATTCTCCCTGGCAAATAAAACATTTTTATAATCTAACATTTCTGTAACAACTGACAAGCTGTCAGTTGTGTTGGGGTGTGATATTCTAACATACTCCTAGAGGAGCTTGTAAGGATGTTTAGACTTAAAAATACCCAGACTTGATATCACAAAGGTAAGTTAAACAGTTCAGCTATCACATTTTATAACAGCACACACTATATCCCCAGAGTCCTCCAGAATTTGATTTGGGGCCAGATCTCTCGGGCTTGCTTATTCCTCATCTCCTCTTACTCAGTATCAGGCATGAGACCACTGTCCAGAGGCATCCCTTATAGAAACTTCACAGCCATAAGTCAAGTGGAAATGAACTATTCTAAATAAATCTTCACTGGTCACTTCCTAAAATGCCCAGCTATGTTGATCCTTCCTGGTACACAGGGTTGTGTGAGGGTAAGTTACTCTTACATCCCATTTAAAAACTTCTCACTTCATCAAATACAAAAATTTTACTGGTGTGGCATAGAATGTTGTCATTCTCCCCTTCTTCCATAGAAATATAAATCTTATCTGAGTACAGGATATCCTCTCTAAATCTTTTCCCAGACTGCCCTGCACCCAGGCCTAGCCATGAGCAGGGTAGGCATGGAAAGCTATACACACTCTCCCACTTCTCTCCCTTTCTGCAACTGGAACATGGTTATTTAGGAAACCAGCTCTGGCCATGAGGACAGGAGCAAACTCTACAGACAGCAAGAAAGCAAGATGTAGGGAGCTCTGACTCCATCAAGCTGCCTGCCCAAGGTATTATGTGGGTAAAAAAATAAACTTTTATCTGTTTAAGACCCTTTGACTTTGAGTTTCTTATTATAGTAGTCATGCTTTTTTCCTCTTACAGCTGTGGTTTAAAGTCTCCCCTAGACTTCTTTCTAATCTGACATTCTATGAATTTTCATCTCTTCTTGGATCCCAAACTAGATCTGGAGTGGAGTTGCTCAGTGTGTAAAGCTAGTTCTGACTTCTGCTTATGGACATAATGGAAGGCAAGAATTGAATTTACCTTCCAGCTTACATAACTAGAAAATCAAGTAGAATACAGGACTTTAGAACACAAACATTCTAGGACAGTGATTCCTGAGAGAAGGGAACCAGATGAGGTACCTTAGTTTGCTGGGGCTGCCATAGCAAAGTACCACAGGCTGGGGTGGCCGGGGTGTGTTAAACAACAGAAATGTCTTTTCTCATACTTTTGGAGCATAGATGTCTGAGATCAAAGTGTGGGCAAGGTTAGTTTCTTCTGAGGTCTCTCTCTTTGGCTTGAGAAGGCTGTTCTCTCCCTGTGTCTTCACATGACCTCCCCCAGCATATCTGTGTCTCAATCTTCTCTTCATATCAGGACACCAGTTACATTGTATTAAGGCCCACCCTAATGACCTTATTTAACCTTACCTCTTAAAGGTCCTACACCAAACACCATCACATTCTGAGGTACTGGGGTTTAGGAATTCAACATATGAATGGAAGGGGGGACACAACTCAGTGCATTTAACAAAGTGTGCTCAGTGAATGCCTAGGTTCTGCCTGGAGAGTTTCTAAGCTTGAGCACAAGGAAAGGGGACCCAAAGAGAGCCTGCTGAGTTACTGGACACAGAGGCCAAAATAAGCAGAATTTGTGGGGGAGAGTACCAAAAAGCAGGAGGTTTTACAGAGTGAACAAGCTGTGGAGGTCTGCATAGAGACCCCTCAAACCTTTATTTGAGTACCAATTCATGTGAAAGAATGATGCAATCTGGGAACAGCACCAGCATGAGGAGGTAAGCAAAATAATCCCCAGAACTAACACAACCAGTGGCTTGTGCTCCCACCATCAAGCAAGAAGAAACCTCCTAATACAAGAAACCATTAGATCCCTCAGAAGGGTATGGTCTCAATAATGCAACCAAATTAACTCCAGAATGAAGCTGCTTGGACAAAGCTTAAACACAAGTCTCATAAAAACTTAACTGATTTCAAGGACTTTAACTGCATCTAGAACTAAGCCAAAACTGTTTGAAGGAATACCACAAACTCCAGCACTCCATTTTTAATAACATAAATTTCACAACATCTGGACTCCAATAAAGAACCGCCGTCATACCCCAAAAGTAGTAAATAGGATTTGTAATGTTTAAAAATTCAATCAGTAGAAATAGACACAGAAAAGACACAGGTTATAGACTTAGTAGACTTAAACATTAAAACTACTACTATAACTATAGTCCATAAGTTTAAAAAGGTAAAAGAAAGCATGAAAATGATGGAAAGAAAAATGATAGATTTGTAAAAGACACAAATTTAATGTATAGAGATGAAAAATACAATATCTGAAATTAAAAATACACTTTATACTCCTAACAGCAGGTTAGATGATTCATAAGAAAGATCAATAAACTTGAAGACACAGCAGTAGAAACGATCTAAAATGAACAAAGAGGAAAGAGAGAATATTAAGAAAACATCAGTGAACTGTGAAACAATATTAATTGGCCTAACACATGTATAACTGAAATCCTAGAAAATAAGGAAGGTGGACAGAAAAAGACTTTGAAGAAATTATGAAAAAAAAAAAAAAAAAAAAAAAAAAAAACACTTTCCAAGCCTGATGAAAGCTATAAATGTCTGAATACAAGAGACTCACTGAATCCCCAGTAGAAAGAACATGAAAACCCCCATGCACATTCACACACCATACATACAAAAAACATGATCAAACTCCAGAGGACAAGTAACAAAGAGAAAAGCTACAAGCAGTCAGAGAGAGAGAAAAAAAAAAAAAGCACATCACATAGAAAGGAACTAAGTTAAGAATAAGGAAGACATCTCACCAAGAATAATATAAGCCAGGGGCACCTGGGTGGCTTAGTCAGTTTCAGCTTTGTTTCAAGCCCCACATCAGGCTTCATGCTCAGCAGTAGTCTGCTTGGACATTCTCTTCCTCTGCCCCTTTCCCCACTCATGCTCTTTCTCAAATAAATAAAATCTTTTTTAAAAAATACAAGCCATTAAACAATGACACCTTTTAAGTACTGAGTTTAAAAAAAAATGTCAACCTAGAATTCCATGTTGGGGGAAATATCTTTCCAAAGCAAAGCCAAAAGAAAGACATTGAGATAAACTGAAAAAAAATTCATTGCTGGCACTCTTGGATTACAAAAATTAGTAAAGGAAGTTCTTCAGGCAGAAAGAAACTAACACCTGAAGGAAATTCAAATCTAGACAAAGTAATAAAGAGTGCTGGGAATGCTAAATATGTAACATAAAAGACTGTTTTTCTCATGTTAAAAAACACTTTAAAAATAATCAATTGTTTAAAGGAAAATCAAAAGATATATGCAGTTTATAACTTATAGAAGTAAAACATAGGCAAGCAATAACACAGTGGCTGAGAAGGGTAAAATGGAAGCATGCTGTAATAAAATGCTTAGAAAATATGTAAAGTGGTACAATATCTGTTTAATATCATGATAATTTAATTATCATGGATAATTAAAGATGTATATTGTAAACTCTAGTGCAATTACAAAATCCTAAAACAAAGAAACATACTTTTCTTAAGGGAAGAAAAACAAATAAAAAGGAAACATGAAAAAAATACTAAATTAGGGGTGCCTGGTGGCTCAGTCATTAAGCATCTGCCTTCAGGTCAGGTCATGATCCCAGTGTCCTAGGATCAAGCCCCACATTGAGCTCCCTGCTCAGCAGGGAGCCTACCTCTCCCTCTCCTACTCTCCCTATTTGTGTTCCCTCTCTTGCTGTGTTTCTCTCTGTCAAATAAATAAAATCTTTAAAAAGAATTTTTAAAAATTAAAAAAATACTAAATTAATTCAAAGGAGTTAGGAAGAAAGGGAGAAAAAAGAAACAATGGGACAGAGGCAAGATGGCAGAAGAGTAGGGGACCTCATTTCATCTGGTCCCTTGAATTTAGCTAGATAACTATCAACTCACTCTGAACATCTATGAATTCAACCTGAAATGTAAGTAAAGAATTGCTGTTCTGTAATTCTACAAATAGAAAAGCAACCACTTTCCACAAGGTAGGAGGTGCAGAGAAGTGAATTGGAGGGAATATATGGGAAGATAAACAGCAGGAGGAGGGAGCCTCCCTAAGCCAGCTACCAGAAAGTGATACAGCAGCAGAGCACAAAATTGGAACCTTTAGAAATCTGCTCCAGGTGTCCCTGCCTGAAAGGTGGTCAGATGGTGAAGAGGGGCAGAATCCTACGTAGGACAGTGTGGTCCCAGGTTCCCCAGGGTCACAGAAAGAACATGAGTGCCTGACCCAGCAGAATTCCCAAGCACTGGAGAGGAGAAGCTGATTATGGCCAGTGAGCCTGGAAATGAGCTCTGTGCTCAGTTTGCCATAAACTGGGATTCCACACAGGATTCAGCAACGGCTCTCTGTGTGGTGGCCCTGCAAAGGGCAGAAACATGGAGACCCTACTCCCTTGAAGAATCTTCAGTGTTTGATGCCTATGAAAGTGAAGATTGCTTGTCTCTGAGGTTTTATTGAAAAGAAAGGGACAGGATCTTTCAGATCCAGGCCTGGAGATCAGGGTGACACTGTTTTTATTTTCAACCTCTGAAGCAGCGTGGAAAGCCATCAAGGAACAAAAGCCAGAAAGAAGAACCCAAAGCAGCTTACACTGAGCCTGGCCTACTGGCAAGGAGTGTGCAACTCTGCCCAGGCAAAGACACCTGAAAATCAGCACATAAGATCCTTCCCCCAGTAGACCAGCTGTAAATCAGCTTACCAAGACACAAAATTTCAAATACCCAGAACTAGGGGAAAATAGTATATAGAATTTGAGGGTTTTTTTCCCTCATGATTCTTTCAGTTTAAAATTTTCCTCCTCTTTTTTTTCCCTTTTTTCCTTTTCAACTAGTTCCTTATTTTATCAAATCTTTGTTTTTAAGTCTTTTTTTTAACTTCCACTTTTACATTTACATTTTAGAGATATATTCTTCATTTTGGGCTTCCTTTCACTGTGTTCAGTTTTATTTTTACATATACATAAGTTTTGCTTTCTTTAAAATTTTGGGATTTAGGGTCTTCTAACAAACAGACCAAGATACACCCAGGACCAAGTGGATCACCCTGTTTTGTCCACCTGGGAGATTATATCCCTCTTCCACCCACCCTTTTTTTCTTACCTTTTTTGGTTTCTGACCTATGTGGATTTGTCTAGTGTGTATTTAGCTTGGGCCATGGTTGATATTTTTTATCTTGTTATATCTTTCATCCATTCTTCTCTGGACAAAATGACTAGAAGGAGGAATTCACAACAAAGGAAAGAACCAGAAGTAATACTCTCTGCCACAAAAATAATCGATATGGATATAAGTAAAAAGCCACAGCTGGAAAGCAGGATAATGATTATAAAGTTACCAAACGGGCTCAAAAGAAGCATAAAAAACACTAGAGAATCTCTTATTGCAGAAGACAATATGATGGGAAGGAATGGAGCTGAAGAAAAGAGAAAAAAAACAACTAATAGATCATGAGGGGAGGCTTCAAGAAATCAGTGATACCATAAAGTGAAACAATATTAAAATTATTGGGGTCCCAGGCAAAGACAAAAGACGGGGTGGGTAGGAAGTATATTTGAGCAAACTGTAGCTGAGAACTTCCCTAATATGGGGAAGGAAACAGGCATTCAAGTTCAAGAGGTAGAGAGAACATCCCCCCAAAATCAGTAAAAATAGATCAACACCCCAACATATAACAGTGAAGCTTGAAAATATCAGCAATAAAGAGAAAAATAGTGAAAGCAGTTCAAGGCAAGAGCTCCTTAAGCTACAATGACAGAAACATTAGAATGGTAGCAGACCTATCCAGAGAGACCTGGCAGGTCAGAAATGGGTGGCATGATATATTGAGGGTACTAAATGAGAAAAACTTATAGCCAATAATACTTCATCCAGCAAGGCTGTCATTCAGAATGGAAGGAGAGATAAAGAGCTTCCAGGACAAACAGAAACCAAAAGAATTAGTGATCACCAAATAAGCCCTGCAAGAAATATTAAAGGGGATCCTGTAAGTGAAGAGAGAGCCCAAAGTAACATAGGACAGAAAGAAACAGAGGCAATATACAGAAACAGGGACATTACACCTAATACAATGCCACTAAATTCATATCCATTGATAGTTACTCTGAATGTAAATGAGCTAAATGCTCCAATCAAAAGACAGCATATCAGATTGCATAAAAGAGCAAGAGCCATCTATATGCTGTCTGCAAGAGACTCGTTTTAGACCTAATGACACCTCCAGATTAAAAGTAAGAGGAGGAGAACCATTCATCGTTCCAGTGGACATGAAAAGACTGCTGAGGTAGCAATCCTCATATCAAAGTCCAATTTTTTTAAAGGTTTTATTTATTTATTTGACACAGAGAGATCACAAGTACACAGAGAGGCAGGCAGAGAGAGGAGGAAGCAGGCTCCCCGCTGAGCAGAGAGCCCAACAGAGAGCCCAACAGGCTCGATCCCAGGACCCTGAGATCATGACCCGAGCTGAAGGCAGAGGCTCAACCCACTGAGCCACCCAGGTGCCCCTCAAAGTCCAATTTTAAACCAAAGACTGTAGTAAGGGAAGAAGAGGGACACCATATACTTATAGGGTCTAGTCAACAAGAAAATCTAACAGTTATAAATATCTATGCTCCTAACTTACAAGGAGCAAATTATATAAACCAATTAATAACAACATTAAAGAAACACATTGATAATCATACACTAATAGTAGGGGACTTCAACACCCCACTCGCAGCAAAGGACAGATCCTCTAAGCAGAAGATCAACAAGGTAACAAGAACTTTGAATGACCCACTGGATGAGATGGACTTCACAGATATATACAGAGCATTCCATCCTAAAGCAACAGAATACACATTCTATGTCAGTTCACATGGGACTTTCTCCAGAATAGATCACATACTGGGTCACAAATCAGGTCTCAAAAAGACTGGGATTAGTTCCTGCATATTTTCAGACCACAGTGCTTTGAAACTTGAACTCAATCATAAGAGGAAATTTGGAAGGAACTCACACTTGTAGGTTAAAGAGCATCCAACTAAAGAATGAATAGGTCAACCAGGAAATTAAAGAAGAATTTTTTAAAAACTAATGGAAACAACTGAAAATGAAAACACAGCTGTTCAAAACCTTTTGGATACAGCAAAGGTGGTCTTAAGAGGGAAGTACACAGCAATACAAGTCTTTCTCAAAAAATTAGAAGTCTCAAATACACAAGCTAACCTTACACCTAAAGGAGCTGGAGAAAGAACAGCAAATAAAGCCTAAACCAAGCAGAAGAGAAGTAATAAAGATTAGAGCAGAAATCAATGAAACAGAAAGCAAAGGAACAGTAGAACAGATCAATGAAACTAGAAGCTGGTTCTTTGAAAGAATTAATAAGATTGGCAAACCCTTACCCAGACTTATCAAAAAGAAAAGAGAAAGAAACCAAATTAATAAAACCATGAATGAAAAAGGAGAGATCACAATGAACACCAAGGAAATACAAACAATTTTAAGGATATTATGAACAACTATATGACAGCAAATTAGGTAATCTGGAAGACTAGAAATTAGGCATTCCTGGAAACATAAACTACCAAAACTGAAACAGAAAGAAATAGAAAACCTGAACAGACCC
Organism: Mellivora capensis; assembly: GCA_004024625.1. Lineage (NCBI taxonomy): Eukaryota > Metazoa > Chordata > Mammalia > Carnivora > Mustelidae > Mellivora > Mellivora capensis. Next base: position 1,328 of record PISX010004802.1, on the reverse strand, counting down.
ATAACCAGCAAGGAAAAGGAAGTAGTAATCAAAAATTTCCCAATACACAGGAGTCCAGGGTCAGATGGGTTTCCAGGAGAATTCTACCATACATTTAAAGAAGAACTAATACCTATTCTGAAGCTGTGTCAAAAAATAGGAAGAGAAGGAAAACTTCCAAACTCATCCTATGAAGCCAACATTACCTTGATCCCAAAACCAGATAAAGACCCCACCAGAAAGGAGAATTACAGACCAATATCCTTGATTTACATGGATACCAAAATTCTTACCAAGATACTAGCCAATAGGATTCAACAGTACATAACAAGGATTATTCAACATCACCACGTGGGATTTATTCTGGGGGGAAAGGGTGGTTCAACATCCGCAAATCAATCAAGATGATTAATAAAAAGAAAGGACAAGAACCAAGTGATGCTTTCAATTGATACAGAAAAAGCATTTGACAAAATTTACAGCATCATTTCTTTTTTTTTTTAAGATTTTATTTTTATTTGAGAGAGAGCGAAAGTGCAAGCAGTGAGAGCAGCAGGCAGAAGGAGAGGGAGAAGCTCAGCAGGAACCTGCTGTAGGGCTTGATCCTAGGATCCTGGGATCATGACCTGAGTGGAAGTCAGATGCTTAACCGACTAAGCCACCCAGGCTCCCCCAGAGCCCTTTCTCAATTAAAATTCTCCAAGTGAGAAAGAAGAACTCCCTTACACTGTTGGTGGGAATGAAAATTGGTGCTGCCATTTTGGAAAACAGATTCCTCAGAAAATTAAAAATAGAGCTACCTTATCAGCCCGCAATTACTACTGGGTATTTGCCCCAAAGATACAGATGTAGTGAAAAGAAGGGCCATCTGTACCCCAATGTTCATAGCAGCAATATCCACAATAGCCAAACTGTGGAAAGAGCCAAGATGCCCTTCAACAGACAAATGGATAAAGAAGATGTGGTCCATATATACAATGGAATATTACTCAGCCATCAGAAAGGATGAATACCCAACTTTTGCATCAACATAGATGAGACTGGAGGAGATTATGCTGAGTGAAATAAGTCAAGCAGAGAAAGTCAATTATCATATGGTTTCACTTACTTATGGAGCATAAAGAATAACATGGAGGACATTAGGAGAAGGAAAGGAAAAGTGAAGGAGGGAAATTGGAGGGGGAGACAAACCACTAGAGACTGTGGACTCTGAGAAACAAACTGAGGGTTTTAGAGGGGAGGAGGGTCGAGGTATGGGTTGGCCCACAGATGGGTATTAAGGAGGGGATGTATTGCATGGAGCACTGGGTGTTGAACATAAACAATGAATCTTGGAATACTACATCAAA